>DWEI01001278.1:0-17222 GCA_018245875.1 Mysoria ambigua | reverse complement strand
CCGTCAGGTTTTTAGTGGGTAGTCTACCATCTGAAAAGGAGTCCCACATACCCGTCGGGCTCCCCCGAGCTCGGTGGAATGCGTAAATGCATTTTCCTGACGAAAAAAAAAGGGATCAATGGTTTGCGTAGCTATTAGACATGACAGTAAGTGCACAAAAGTGCACAGAGTAATATTATAAGTTTCAATATAGACTTAATGTCTTAAGCGATTGCTACGCGGTCGTGGGTTCTATTCCGACCCCGGTCAATTACTTGCGTAAGAGCATAACTGTTACATCTGTACATGGTTGTAAACCAAAGTGTATAAGTACGCAGTCGAACAGCTGACTCTATGTAAGCAGGCGGTCTCGTGGAAAGTCCCCAGCGATCTTAAACCATCGTTATCTACTAATCAGCAGATCCGACGCCGTTTATCAATTGACGACCAAGCATTATCTGACGGCGTCGTGTTTCAATCGTGTGTAATGTGTACATTAATTATAATTATCGTATATTATGTCGCACTATATTCGTATGTGTTTCGCAATGGAATTATTATTATCATATCATTACGCTAGAGGCCTTGAGGGTGGGTAGAGATCGCTGGTTATTTATACAGCCGGTTCAGATATTCATTTTAATCGTTATGCACGTAACAAAAGTACATTTACGTAAAATTAAATACTAGTCATAAAGCTGGCGAGATGCGTGTTCCAAGCAATCTCCTGACTCGAGAGATGTACGGTTAACTACGGGCGTGTAGTGTATAAAATTAACATAACTAAAAGATATAAGTTAAATCATAGTACATAAGCTTGGAACAAGGTCTCCTCTGCCTACCTCGGAAGCGACTTATCGTGATAATAACAATGATAAAAATATCCAGCCATAGATTCCAGGAATGAGCAGTGATTATCGATGTGAAGCCGAGAGTTGTTATTTGTGTGTTTTGAGCGTAGATATCCCATTTGTCCCTGGGCTGGGAGCCGCCGGCGACGATAGCCCAGGATGCCTTCACACTCCTGTACCATCCACCCCCCGAGCTGATCTCGAAAGCCTACGCAACCCTTATCAAGACACTACAATGGGATAAATTCAGTTTCCTATACGAGGACGATGGTAGTAAGTACTTTTAAAATATACTCGTAAAATGATCATAAATTGATATTCTGATTTATTTGACATACACCAATATAATATAATTTTAACGTGTTCGTTGGTTCGTGTTACCATGTTCGACAATATAAGCAATTAATATTTATTATACGTGAATGAAGTACTACCATTAAGTTACGATTGGAGTCAACGTTTAAAGTACATATGTACATACACATGTGAAAAATGTGTCTATAGATGCTGAGTTTTGTATCATCTGAAATGGACGTATAGGTTATTGTGCCCGTACTAAGGGATTCCGCCCTCCGCTGTCCGCCCGGCTCCCAATGCGTACCTCAGTTCACATTTGACGTGAGACTGCGTGAAGCGTCTACATGTAAACAAACATATCTGCTGGTATACCTCCTTTTGTAGTTAATGCTATTTATCATTATTGTCATTTCATCACGCGAGAACCTTAGTGGGGTGGGCAGTGATCGCCCACTGCTAAATATCCCTGTAGCATGTTGAAAGTAAACAAAGTATTTGCGACGTCGTCAGGTTTCGTGCGTCAGCAGGAAATCATAAACTCGTGGCCGTACAAGAACGAGCGGGTCGTGTTCCGGCGGCTGTACCCCGGCCAGGACAACAAGGAGACCTTCAAGTACATACTGAAGGTCGTGCACATGAGCCGCCACGTGCTCGACTGTGACGTCGGCAACATACGCCAGTACATGAAGGATATCGTCGAAGTTGATAACTCCACACAGTATCAAGTATGTATGTAAAATCATCATATGTGTATATGGCAGATAAGTCAAAATGACGTTGAGAATAAGGTTTTTCGTTCAATAGACGGTTTGCTGTGATATGAATTATTATCTTAATTTTTAAATTAAAAATGTTCCGTGATGGGTTTCCACCACTGTACTTAATTTACCAGCAGTATAGGCCATTATTACGTTACGCCTGCAGAGCTTCATACTGACCGCGCTGGACGCCTACACCGTGACGCTGGACGGCGAGCTCATGGCGAACGTGTCCACCTTGCACCTGACCACGCGCAACGAGGACCGCTGGAAGGACCTGGACATGGACGCCGATGACACGCGAGTAAGATGTAGGCCCTAAGTCCACCCTTTGTAACCTAATTGTAGATTAGCAAAAAATGTTAACAATTAAATGAAATAAGTATGCTTCATCCAGATATTATATTTAGTCGATAATTACTGTATCTATAGCCTAGTGGTGTCAAGCACCACTACTGAGCAAGGTCTCAGTTCGGTCTCTCGGTCGAGCTATCATCCTATTCGACGTATGCCGCCCGTAAGGAGGTAATGCCCATAATCCCTACGCTGGGCATGCGGGTTGGGAATCGCAAATAGAATTTACGAAAATAGAATTTCTCAAAAGTGAATATGAGACCGAACTCCGAAGTTATTATGTGCAAGCGACAATATTTGAAACTTCCATCTCTTAATTTAAAACTTACAATATTCTCGCAAAGATTCGACAATAAAGTTTTTAAAGCGGGCCAGCAGCGAGAAGTCGCCGGCGGGCTGACTTTGTTAAGGCGCTAACAAGTCAACTCCGCGCCACCCGCGCCTCGAACGTGAAAAATGGATATTTATAATAACTATTATAACAGCGCCTATTGTAAAGTTTGTTTACTTTAAATAATCGTTTTGATTTCATTTACAGTAACCCTCTCGAGATTGTTGGCTTCTTTGTTCAATGTACACTAGCAAATCTATTTAGAAGTTAAAACTTTTATAATCGAAATGATTTTAATTTAAATAAACGTTTTGTCGTTTCTTCGAAAAAAAAAAATAACGAGTATCACGCAACATCGCGCTTGTAAACTGCGAAGCGCCAGTGGAAGAGTGCAGCATACTCACGTTCCACCAGATACGTTAACGTCCCACGATTAACTATTTGGTGTGCTCACGTCACAAACTGCTACAGATATATCAAATATACTAAGTTTTCCGCAAGTAAAAAAACGATTTGCTTTATTGTATTAGTTGGAGACCGCATTGACTGCCGATGCTCTAAACCATCTGGAAAAAGCAATCAGAGGCCTCATAGAGCAGGGAAAAAGCGGCCAGAATGAGGCGGACGAGGACGAAGGTTATGTGCCAAGGTCTGAGCCGCTACAACTCTCGGCTAAGGATCTACCAGGGATATGCTTTCAAAAAACGAAGGCGGACTACGAACTTGCAGCTTGGCCACTCGGCGACCTGTTGCGGGAGGCTTTGTTGAAGGTAACTTTTGTTTTGATTTTTATACATGACTTACACATATGATCACATGTAATGGAATATATTTTGAGGTAGCTCAATAATTGACAACCGGCATACCCTAAAAAACGATTGTTTTGTGTGTCGGCTGTATGCACCAATTTATTGGACTTTCTTGACTTTAAAAACGTTCTTCTACTAAAACAATACATTCAAGTAAGTGAAATATTTGATTTGATTACTGTAAAATTTCACAGTAAATTAAAAATAATACCATACACCAAGAAAATGGTAAAGTGATTTAATCTGCAGGACATTCCCACTATCACAAATCACATATCTCCCGAACGAATCAATCTACCCGTATTTTGATGAAAGTTGTGTGTTTCCTATACGGATTCTGTAGAAAAACGCAGGAACAAAGATCCAGTTTACAAAATTGATCGAATTTCGAAAGAAAGCGATAAATTCTCGATTTTTGAATACTTCTGATTTTCAAAGCGGAAAGTTGGAAAGATTGTTTATCGTATATTGTACACTTCCTTTTAATTCTGCAACCATGGCTTTGTGTGCATTCATAGTTGTGTTTCTGAATTGCTAACATAAAAAACAAACCAGCGATATTATGAACGGGTAAAAACGTTGTCTGCTGTTTACGTGTTCATCATCATCATTAGCCTATTGCAGTCTAGTGCTGGACAGAAGCTGAGCATGTGGATACCGAGATTTGTACTGCTGACGATGCTACGTTTAGACGGCAGTGCATGTAGCTGTGCCCATGCAGACTGTAACATAAAGCTATCTTCCAGCGCCGGGCTTACTCACCTCTTATGACACTATATATTGGTTACATGCTAATAACTTCAACATAATATAAAAAATTGTTTAGACGACCACCAAAGGCTTCACAGGGCACATTGAGTTTGATAAAAACGGTAAGAGAACAAACTTCGAACTTCATTATTCCAAACTGAGCAATGAGAGCAAGTTCATCCACGTTGGCTACTGGGACTCCAAGAAGGATATGTTCAAGAACGAACGGGCTGTCAGCGACAGGTCTTCGCCGAGCAACCGGAAGTCTGTAATACGGGTAACGATTCATTATTTTAAAAAAGTAGACCACATCGTTAGTTGGATGGTTCCAAGCGCGACTGCCGATTATGAGGCCCTGGTTCTAGTGCTATCGGATCTTACTAAAATTGAAATTTCTAATAGTGGCTCGGAGTCAGGATTTCTGCTCCGTACATAATAGGCTATATATGTGATGGGTAGCAAAATGTAATTTCGCATAAATGTCATTTATATATTATTTTTATAACGATCGAATATTAAACATAATGTAATAACTTACAGGTTGTATCGTTGAAGGGGCTCCCGTACTTCGATATAACGACCATCAACGGATCCACGCAGTATAGGGGCTATGCAGTAGACCTCATCGATGCCATTTTTACACACATACGAGAAGAACAGCATAAAGATTTGCGATACGAGTTCTATCGAGTGAATAAATACGGGAATCCCATATATGGCACCAAGAAGTGGGATGGAATTATTGGCGAACTTATGGAACACGTAATGTTAACACAATTACAGATAAAATTTTCTAACTCAATATTTTTCCCAATGAGTGTTTTAAAGGTTTAAAGGTTAAATGTTAACTGTCACTTTGGCCATGTACAGATTTCTAGACTTTACAAACCTTAGAGAAGATTGTAGAGGATTATATAGATAGTTATTCTCCAGTCCACAAATAAAAATAACTTTTATTTTGTAAAGACTCCTATCGTTTAACTCGTTGATTGTCTTTAGCTGGACTTGGATTTGGATAAAATTTTGTACAAAGATAGTTTGACACCCAAGAAAGGACGAAGAATAGTTTTTATTTCAGAAATGTAAGAGAAACGGGATCTATAAAGATTTTAAAGGGACTTACTATCAGTCAGCTGATGTTATAAAGATTAACTTAAGGCTAATTTTATTTCAGAATTTGATAAATTCCACGTGGACGAATCCGCGGGTACAGCTAGTCTTTTATAAAATGATATAATTTTTGTTAATATAACAATTGAAGTCATACGACGTGACAAAGCTTCTAATAACACGTGACATACAATTTGTCTTTTTTTTCTTCGAGTCGATAGCTAATCGTGAGTGATCAGGCATCGGCGTGAAAGCATAGTCGCAATGTCTACGGTGCGTCGCACAGTATATGGTCTTACTTGATCAGCTAGCCGCCCTCAGGGAGGCCCCTTTCGTGCATCCCATTGCAATTTCATGAATTGGTGAATGTGACTTGCTGTAAGGTCATATAGAACGTTTGTTGCAGAACGCAGAACTGGCGATCTGTGACCTCACGATTACCGCGGAACGTAACGCTGTTGTCGATTTTTCGATACCATTCATGTCTCTTGGAATTAGTATACTGATGAAAGAGCCATCCCCTTTACCACCGGATATGTTCTCATTTATACAGCCCCTGTCTTTAGACGTGTGGTTATACTTAGCGACTACTTACATTATAGTGTCCTTTGTCATTCTAATATGTGCAAGGTAATAATATATATATTTTTTAAACGACATGCTTTGTGAATTCATTTACTATTTTCTTTAAGTGTCATTGTATATGTTAACTATAATTTGTGCTGATTTTAGGATGAGTCAAGCCGATTGGGTCAATCCTCATCCATGTAACCAAAATCCCGAAAATTTGCAGAATATTTGGAGTCTGTACAATTGCATGTGGTTAACAATGGGCGCCATTATGACCCAGGGCTGTGATATTTTACCTCGGTAAGTCATGTTGAGTGCATCTTTGTAATATTTGAGCTGTGTTCACAAAAGTTTCCGACTAGATCGTGTTGAAAATTATTGGTTTGTACCCCCATTAAAGGATATAAAAATACAATATTAGGATATAAAAACATTATACTGCCCGTGTTGAAGTCCTGTAAATTAACTATCATGTTAAATATAAAAACAAACGTTACAAAATACGAAATGAAATAGTTCAGAAACAAAACATTGTCGGTACAAAGTTTGCATTCGATTAATGTATATATTGATACTAATATAATTTCAGAGCTGCCGGCTCGCGCTGGGTGACTGGGATGTGGTGGTTCTTCGCTCTCATCATCACCGCTTCTTACACAGCCAACATGTCCAATTTCCTCAGCAACGATCGTCGGAGCAATGAAATTAGCGACATCAAAGAATTATCGGAGCAAACTAAAGTATCTTACGGAGTTGTGTACAATGGGTCTACTTACAAGTTTTTTGAGGTAGGTAACATGTACGGTATTACTGCTTCATTAATATGCAGTTATAATGGTTGGATATGAGACATTCGCAGATTTCATAACATATATTGGGTAATGGGCCCGTGGAAGAACGCCAGTGGAATGACGGTGAATGCGAAGTAGCTGGCAACGGTTTAGTGACGGGCTAAAGAAGAGACCAATGTCCAGCATTGTACTGGATTAGGCTGATGATGATGACGAATTCTTTATAAATAGCCTCCCATTCGCATATATAATGTGGTCTCCCATGACGTTGTCGCTCGTTGGGTCAAATCCGGGCAATTCACCTCTTTACAAAAAATGCGCGTTTTATAATTAACATCATTTGCTGTAGTATTGCTTTACTGCACGAAGTGAGGAAATCTGCACAACGTATTAGAGAGTTATGGTTACAACAACTTTTGAAGGTACAGTTAAAAGTCGTATTATTTAAGCTATCATTATAATTTCAGCAATCGAACGATTCTGTGTATCAAAAAATTTGGAATGTAATGAATACAGCCAAGCCCCCTGCTTTTATGAACGACAACATCGAGGGTACAAACCGCGTACTGCGCAGCAAGCAGGGGAATTACGCGTTCTTAATGGAGTCCACTGCCATCGAGTATTACAAGCAAAGGAATTGTTCTCTGAAAATGGTCGGCCCTACATTGGACTCGAAAGACTATGGTATTGCGATGCCAAAAAGTAAATATTTGTTTTTTATATTCTCTTATGAATATTTATCGGTTACAAGCACGACTGCCGATCGTGAGGCCCTATGCTCAAATGTCGAGTAGAAATATCTAGTAGTGGTTTAGAGTCTTGGATTGTGCCCGGTTATGGCAATAGACTTATCACAATCATTTCCTATACATAAAGGGAGGTAAAGACCTTGGGAAATGGGAGGATTTACTGCACTCCTCTTTCTACTTCTTCGGAGATTACAGACAATATTATGCTGACGTTAAAAATATCTTTAATATGTAACGCTTTGTTACAGACTCTCCGCATAAGACATTGGTGGATAATGCTATAATAGCTCTGCAGGAGTCGGGATGGTTATTGGAACTGAAAACGAAATGGTGGGAAAAGGAAGACAACAAAGAAAACTGTAAGGTAACAGATGCTTGTTACTAACGTTATACTTATTGTATTGTGTTATTTTATTTGATCATCACGCGAGGTCCTAATCGGTATGATCTCTCGCTTTACAATATGTGTATTTAGAGAAATAAGATTATACGGATTACAGAGAGAGTGAGAGAGAGAAGGGGAGAGAGAAGAGGAACAGACAGTTGAAAAGAAACAGTTTGGGGGGGCGTAATGCTTCTCCTTAAGAGTTTAAAATAGAGAAATGGAAAATGGTTCTTGACGGTCTTCTCGTCTCATCAAATGAAATACATTATGCAAAATCTTTCACAGAAATCAGAATCAGAAGAAGATGATAACGGGCTACAGATGAAAAATACTAGTGGAATATTTCTAGTACTCATCGTGGGTGGAATATTAGGCTTAATTGTGGCAGTTATCGACTTCCTGCTGCACGCGCGTCAGATATGCGTTAAAGAAAAGGTATGCCAACTATTAATGAGTAATACATGTATTATATAAATCTGGATCATCACTGTTTAAGTGAGTTAACCAAAGTCTATAATAATGATTAAATAACAGTTTTGAAAATAAGACTTATAAAAGCCGCATATATATAATTTTTAGATATACTTTTATACTTACTAATGTAATTTATTTTAAACAAAAGACCTTGTGTTAATAGGTATATAAGCGTGCGAAAAGTCTCAGAGTTAAAATTTGCAAAGCGGCGTTGTGTTACATGCAAGCTTTAATTGGAACCGTTTTGAAATTTGGCAACTTTCCTAAATTGATAAAAGCGGCTCCTGTTACTTCACGCCTGTTTCTGGAGCCAGAATAAGCTCTTCTATACTAGTGATTTGCGAACGTTGTGTTCGAGTGGAGGCGAACATTTCGTGAGCATTTTGCAAAATCTTTTTTGTTATTTCTGTTCTAGTCACACCGTGTGTACAGCTAGCGAATTGTTTTCGATGTTCTTCATGTCACTGCTATTGAGTAAATGAAATAAAAGTGATTTTTGTGTATATAGACTGACTCGTTAGTTATGTTACTTGCAAGTGCGACTGCCGATCGAGAGGTCCAGGGTACAATTCCCGGGTCGGGCACTAATAAATTTTTCTATTTTACATTTTCTAGTCCTGGTTTAGTGTTTGGATATGTGTCCAGTGTACGGCAATAAGCTCATCACGTTCCATAATGGAACGTAAACGTATCTGGTGAAACGAGGGAGTGTGATGTTACGTAATAGTATTTTTGTAATGTAATGCCGAGTTAGGCGACATATTTAGCTCTCGGCGTAGGATCATAATGAATTGTGCTCAAACAAAAAAAATGAACAAACTCCAGTGTGGAAGTGTTTTATCCCGAGCCACGCGGAGATTGCTAATTGTCGCAGGTCTTGAAATGGGCATATTTATAATTGGAGCGTCGCACTTATAGTTACTTGAGACGTCTAAAGTCTTGTTCGTGCACGTCCTCGTCTGACAGTTCCCGGCATATAAAGCCTGTACAAACAAAAACTTGCATTATTTAAACTTCATGACTGTCAGAAAAGATTTAGAAAGAATCTGTTTAATATACATATGTAGGTTCGGAATGAAGGATTTAGATCCATTTTAGGGAGTTAGGCAGGGGAGTATAGGATGCTGGCACGGTATGATCTGTAATGTATATGATCCATAACGAGAATATAAAAATACACTATACTACACTATACTAACGAGAATATAAAAATTAATTTGGGGCATTTGCACGTTTGACCGCTATGTCTACGTTTTTCTATAGTGTAGGGTGGGAGCCTATTGCCGAGCACCGGACACATATCCAAGCTACTACAAATTTCAACTAGAAATTCTTGTTAAAGTAGTGGCGCTTGTAACCACTTTACAAAGAGACAGACATCCAGACAGCCGTTATAAAACATCATCCTCAGCCTTTCGAGGTCCAGTGCTAAACACAGGCCTCGTTTAATCGGCTCGATCCTTCTAGTTCTGAGCCATCCGAGCCCTTAATTGAATCACATTATATATAGAAGTAAATAACGCGCACAGGTGACGTTCTCGGAGGCGCTGGCGAGCGAGTGGCGCGCGTCGTTCAACCCGCGCGCGCTGCACAAGCCGGCCGCGCCGCCGCGCTCCGCGCCGCCCTCCACCGCGTCCCCGTCGCCGCCGCGGGAGCGCTCCAGGTCCCGGGCCGTGTCCGTCCTGCGCGCCGCCTCTTCCTTCATTAACTTCGACGAGATTTATTAGACTAGTCTATCACATAGGGCCCTTCGCACGCAGCGTCCAAAGTTCTCTCTCAACAGGCAACATATTGGTGATTTCCGGATGTTGCAAATGTCTACAGGCGACGATAGCTGTTTATTTACAGGTTGCCCGTCTGCTATGTTTTTTTGATATAATAGTAATTATAACACGCACAAATCTTCTTGGAATTTTCGAGGTATACGCTTACATTTGCGCTATACGACTACCACCTCGCTATTTTGTCATTATTGTGAGGTGTCACGTTAACTCACGTTAACTTGTGTGTTATACAGAACTGTATCAATTATATTCTCTGGTTTAATGCATTTAATTGTTTTCAGGGTGCAATTATCTGTATATTGTTCGTGAACTGAAAGAGCTACTTCTATACATAACTATTATTGTAGATTACAAGAACGTAGATTTTCAGTTTTGTAAAAATAAATACATAATTATAAACGTGTGATATTAAGTGAAGTTGATTTATTTTTTAAAGTAGTTCGTGCACTTGTGAACACAAAGTACTGTCATTACATAGAAAATTTTACAGTTTTTAGACGGTTTGTCTCTTAGCGCTTAGCAAAAGATAAAATAAATAGAATCCTAGCAAACAAGTAGGTAATAGTTGCCTATCTATGTAAGCATTAATTAACGCGTAGGTGTACATATTGCAAATAAAACTTTTCTTTCTTTCTAGCGTGTAACTTAGTAAACGCTTTTTTACATATTTTTTTGTAACTCAATAACCATTTGCATTAATATTTAAATTAAAATAACGGAGATACAAGTGTAAAACCTTATTTAATTGTTGATAACCAAGTTCGTAATTTATATGTATTGATATAGACTTGTGTGGTAATGATTGTTTTATTTGAAAACTCCTAAATGAAATAGATCCGCTGCAGATCGTAGGACCGATGATGCTCTCGACGCTATGTTAGACCCTGATGCAGAGGAAGACGACCTAGAATGTTGTACTGGCTTTTCTGTCTCCCAGAAACTCAGGGCAAACGTTAATTCAGCCCAGAAGGCCTCCGTTTGTGTCATCTGCAATAGATATAAGGTTGAATGTACGTTGCCTGCCCGGTAAGTCGTGTTGGTTGCAAGTGCAACTGTCGATCGGGAGGTCTCGGGTTTGGATTCCCAGTTCAGGAACTACAATATTTTTCTAATTTAGATTTTCTAGTAGTGGTTTTTAACCGGTGTCCGGTGTATGGCAATAAGCTTTGACGTAAACATAATCGATAAAACGAGTATTCTCCATTCCTATTTCTTCGGCGATTACAAGCGTGAAGTTATGTACGAAGTTACGCATTAGGACATTGAATTTACGTATTTAATAATCATCAACTTTTCTTTCCACTTTTGAGCTACGGTTTCCACTGAGTGATTCTGAGAGGAAACCGAAGTTCGCATATTGTGTTATACTGTGACGCTGGTCGAATGTGGGTGAATAATGATTAGACAGTTAAACTAGACTATGTTAGATTTCGTAGATTCTTGTAAAATGCCGAGTTCTGATATTTAAAAAAATTAATATCATTGTTAAATAAAAAAGATCCTACAGATTAACCTGTCACTATTACCTTTTGTTCAATAGCGACGTCCCGGACGTGCCACAGAAACTCGAAGGCGCCCATCCCCGCCGCCACGCCGCAGCCGACGCCCAGCACGACGAACACGCCGCCGACGTTGTCCACGCCGAGCTCGGCCGCGCTCGCCCCTTCCTCCCCCGCCTCCTCCGACTGCCACAACACACACCGACACGTCCCGCCTGCTCACGAGCGTCTAGCGGCGGAACGCACCCGCTGTTCGAGATTCCGTTCCCGCCTCAGCGAAAGCCAAGTTGTCTCCATCTAGCAATTAATGTAATAAAAGTGCTCAGTCGTACATTTATCATTTATTGTGATTCGCGATCTGTTTTAAAATATTCATATTATAATTACAATTCTTCATACTCATTACATCCCCACGTTCAAGTTCCTCATTGAATTAGCAGAGAGATATTTAGTACCAGTGCCAAATATTTCTATGCCTGCAAACCTACCGTGCTGATTCTACACTCATTGCTCTCTTACACACGTTTACGGAGACAAGTAGTATCTGACCTATTGGTCGAGATCGGGAAGTCTTGACCTCCTTTGGCGTAGACATCCATCCATTGACATTCACATTATATACTGGCTTTATCGTTCTTTCACATGCGATTCTCTTCTCATGTCATGTCTAAACCATGAATTAATATTTATCAGGTTGATATATCTGGTCTGATATATCACGAAGTGGTCAATATCAACTTACGACGCACGCTGAGTCGGCCGGCGCCGCCCACCACCGATTTTTCAGCTCCACTAGTTTCCCACTTTCAGCCAGCTTCAGCACGGCGTTGTCCACTGCCGTGCGGTACAAGGAGTCTGAAATGGCAACGATAACTAAGTACTGCACACCCCTTGGCCAACTATATATCAAATTATAAGCTGCGGAGGTTTCCGTACGACATTCCCCTTACTGCTGAGAAGAATAATCAGGAGACGTAACGAGATTTTTTCCTAAAACCCAAGATTTGCCCTACACCCTCAAGTCTAAATCACCAGATTATTCTCAAAATTTGTCCCATACTGCAATAAGTGTAAAAGTGTATTATATTTTTCACACCTGTAACTTTATAAAAAGACGCCGATGAACTCACCGAAGGGCATCGCGATACCGTATCCCTTAGAGTCCAGCAGTCCACCGACCTGCATCAGGTCGCAGTGCCGCTCCAGCTGGTACTCGATGGCCGTCGACTCCATCAGGAATGCGTACGATCTCTTACTCTTCAGAACTCTCTCTACTCCTTCGTCGTTATTCTTAACGAAGACGGAAGGACGAGCTGATTCCATAGCTGACCACATCCGTTGGTATGTGGAGACGTTCGATCGCTATGGAAGTGGTGCACGATTATTTATTTTTGTTGTTGTAAAGATTGATAATAATGTTCAAAATGACAAAAACGCTTGAATATATAAAAAAAAATCCAGTATATAGATTCAAAATTTTTAAAGTACTGCGGCCTTTTGTTATCTCTTATTATTTTTATTAAAGTAATGTTTATGATAGTGTGTATTTATAAAATGTTTTATCTCCTTATTAATATAACGAATTAAAATTATTTTCCATCAATCGTTATACTGATTGTATAAGCAAACGGCGTGCCAATGTTAAAGCAAATTTACTCTGAAAAAGGAGGACGTGGAGCCGCCTTGCACGGTGCCAAATTTGATTTTCGTTTGCATCGCGAGGTCCTCGGCGCTCTTGATGGAGTCGTCCATGGCCGCGTTGGTGAGGAACGCTGCCAGGTTGGCGGTGTACGACGAGCACATGATGAGCGCGAAGAACCACCACATGCCGCAAACCCACCGCGTCGAATAGCCTCTGTATTAAGTGAAACAGCCAAATAGGTTTTGTGCAATAAAATTGCATAATAACAGGGGATATTAAATAACAGGGGAATAATAACAGGGAATAATGCATACTAACAGGGGATATAGAGGATAATAAATAGCATAATAACAGGGGATAGAATATGCGGCGGTTAGACTGCGTGTCTGGAAAATTAAGATATTTTATTTGAAATTTGTTAACATGCTAGTAGTCTACTACAGGTTGAGTTAAGCCCTTCTGACACTGGTCCATTGACGTACACAAATGATCTCTGAGGGTTCTAATTGGAAAAGATATTAAAAAATAAACAAATAAAATAGTATTTATCTTACGTTTAGGTTATTCACGACCATAAATCGTTTACTTTTGTATGGGCAATGTTTACACAGCAACTTACAATATATTATTATCATCATTGTCATCATCAGGTTATTTTTGTCGACTTCTGGAGGCCTCTTTAACGCACGCGACTAAGTAGTGCAATATAATTGATAAAACGGAGATGTAGTTAAGATAAAGCAGTCCTTACTTCGGTAGGATGTCGGAACCCTGCGTCATGATGGAGCCAACAGTGAGCCAACAGGAATTTTTTATGTGCCAAATGTTCTCCAGCTCCTCGGGGGATTTGTCGCACGGATGTGGGTTTTCCCAGTCGTTTGGAGCTAATCTGCGAAACCAACACTTGTATTGTTCGGATACACAAGACGAGAGGATAAACAACATGATATTCGTAAATTGCAGGTGCTTTTTATATAAAATTCGTTTGAACTGATAATATTTAAAAGTAGTTTTGTGTGAAAACAGTAGCTACTGACCAGGCAGCTGTCTCAAGTGACTGTGCTCCCCGAGGACATCAGAAACTAATTGCGAACGGTATTACCGAAATAGAAAGTTGGTTTTAGTTGGTACAAGTTGTGAATAACACGATTACTTAATACTAATTGACAAAAGGAACGCAGATATCGAACTGTTTGTAACATTAGTTTAATTTGTACACGTTAGAAAGATAATTTTATTGTTAAATGTTTCGTGAGTGTTATACATAATTAAATATTAAGCCGGCTAGACTCACGTATTCACACATTTTATTAAATCTGACTACAGGTTTTGTCGGGTAATGAGTAGTCTTATAAAAAAGCGAACAAAGTCATTTTTGAAGTGAATTTTCAGATTGTATACCGTGCCAAAATGTGAAGCAACAAGGAAACCATTAAGTAGGCAGCGGCCATGTAAATCCACACATCGACGGAGAAGGGTTTTAGAAAGGAAAATAGTTCCGGTGGCGGCGGCGTCGGTTTCGAGTACAGGATACTGATGCCCAACGTCATAAAAGGTGTTGTGAAATCTACAGACGATCTTCGCTCATACGTTATTGTTAAATCACAGATAGCCAACTCTGCCTTCTGCAAAACATAAAAACCATAACTACACCCTTTATACTTGTAACGATCGTAAAATAAATTGATATTCAACGAAAATATTGCCAAACGAACCCTCTCCAAAAGATGGCCGATAAGACCGTCCCATTTCTTGGTGTCCTTATTGTACGAGCCGTACAAGTTCCCGGGGACTATTTCGAACTCATAATTTAAGTGCAACGTTTCTTTCAATATTTCATGTATGAGATCCTTCGAGTATCCCTCGTATCGGTCGTTGCCCGTCAATACTTCACCTTCTGCGGGCGTCTTCTCGATTAGATACGGCGCTCCAATGCGTGACACCACCCGAAAAGTTTTATTCTGCCATTTTTCCGCCAACAGATCAGACACCTCGTTGGGTGATCGTACATAGTGGAAGCCGCTCTTGGCGTTCCATTTCGCTATACTGTTGAATCCGCTGTTAGATAACTCCATTATTTCTACATTAAAGTTTGGACGCTCTCCCGTTCTGTTGTCTAATGTAATGTCGTTTGTTATTCCCGTTATTGGATTCTGAAAGTACATGACGGAGGATACCCTATTTTTGAAATTACTTTTCGGTCCCTTAAAATTATATTTATTATGTACTAAAATTGTGTGCAAAACCAATGAACTTTTATAAAAGTATGTAAGCAACATAACATTTAAATATTGAATAATAAAAATAACATAATTTAAATTTTGAATAACAAAAAATAAATAAGTATTCGTAAAAATTATATGAAACGGAACGGAAAAATCAAAAAATCTTTATAAAGTACTGCAACACAATGTATCCCAGATAGGTATTATCATGTATTTTAACCGTCAGCAAATGGTTCGTGAAATCCTCTCCGATTTCCCATTGGCTATCCGAATCGCATTCTAACGCTTGAGCTTCTATTTTGATTTCATCTGGGATGCTTTCCACTGCATTCGTTATAAGTCTTGCCGCGTCATTGGCCAGGGCTGCTTCTACCTGTTAATAAAATTCAGTAACGGAAAAGAACAATTACTATTTTTATATCATCACGCCAGTCCCTAAAGGGCATCAAACGATAATGAATAAACTTAATGGTACATATGATATGGTAAATATACATACATTTGTTTACTATACCGTTTCGAAGTTTGGGTAATACACATTAAATGATTTATTAAAAACTAATTGTCAATGGATATTTGGATTTAGTAAGAAAGCCCAATTAATCGGCACCCATCCTTAACTTCTCATTTCTCTGCTCTGACAGTTAAATTTCAAAAGGTTATCGAAGAAATTGCATTTTCCACTGTGAATTCTACAAAATTTTACCGAAACCGGTGCATGGTGATACTGTACCAGTAATTCAGCGCAGAATGCCCGGTATAAAATGTAAATTCAGTCGTTCCCCGGCTCACAAACAGCCCAATGCAAAACATTACCTAACGCACATTAACCCAATGCTCTAACTACTGTTGTGTAAAAAGAGAAATACAAGAAAAAAACACTGCACTATTACGGATTAGTAGAAAAGTGAGGAGATAGCGTTGTCCACGCAGTGACACTAAGTATTGATTTTCTTACGATCTGCTCACTCGGATTGAAGGTACTTGTGCAACTATAGATATGTAAAACAATGTATTCAGTATTTTTTGCATTCTTTCTTGTCTACATTGTTCTGCTTTCAAGGAACTGTCAAAGAAGAATATTCTATAGACTTAATATGGATATTAAAGACAACAGAAAACTTTTTAAAAGCATGAGTATCCTCCGTACAGTGATTTCGTAAGTTTTTCGCGGGATCTTGACGTCCGCCGACGCTCTGGCCTTCCAATCGGCCAGACACGACTTTGTTCTGGAATCGGAGTGATCGAATATTCGCAGGCATGTCACGTTGGAGAGCCCGTAGCGCAGTTCCTCGAGGTCCAGGGTGTGCGCGTCCAGGGACATTAGCACGTAACTCTAAAATTATATAAAAAAATGATCTTATGTTAATCGGATGATTGATAAAGTACACATATTCATATGTATGGCTGTCTCGTCAATCGAGTAATCGCAAGCGCCACTACTGATCGCGAGGTTTTAGGTTCGAATTCGGTGTGGGGTACCATTCAATGTTTCTAATGTATATATTATATATAAAATTTCTATTAGTAGTTCGGAAGTGTGCCCAGTGTAGGCAATGGGGTCTGTTCTTATTCCTCTTTACTTAAAATAATGCAATAATTTAAATGAAGAGGAAAATAATTTTAATACAATCTAAGATGTATGTTGTTTTTATTAGACATTAGTTGCAACCTCGTTATTATCAGTTCACGTAACGTAACCTTAATTTACGCCGGTAATTCCTGAACAGGGTAACAGAAAATACCAAAATATTTATACAAAAGATATGTGTATATTGCTTACCATGTAGTCTTCAAAAAACTTTACTTCATTTGCTTGTCGTAAATAGTCAAGGACCCGATCGGCCGGGCAGTCCAGCACCAC
>DWEI01001277.1:0-17224 GCA_018245875.1 Mysoria ambigua | reverse complement strand
TCTAAACGGTACATCACGAACAAAGCAATTTATTTACTTATCACGTACTTCACAACTATAACCATTTCTATACTATTTTAACTAACTAATAATAATTATCATAAGATTCACGCATCTCAACTAAATACAAGTAGACTAATTAGTTCCTGATGTGAAGTTCGAAGTCTTCGAAATCATGTATGAAGCGAGTGATGAATGTTGAAGGTTAGTCTGTTAGAATAGACACATTTAGCACATGGCGCTCCCTACCTACACCGTAACGGTTCTGGTGTGACGATACAACAATGATTGTTATTATTTCTATATTTATTATTCAGTGCCTTTAAATTAAACCATGCTTTGATCAATTTCAATTTTGTGTTCATGCTACCTGGGACGCCGCATCTTGATTGGTTATATCGTGCGAATTACTGTCTATTATTGACTGCGCTAACAAGCCTCGTATGCAAATTGAGTGCGCTTCCATGCATGCATGGCGCTGGACTGCACAATTATATTAATTACTGAATTGATTATCATGCGATATATGTATAGTTGTAGCAAACTAACATTCGATAATTTGCTGGTAATGTGTCAATTATATATCGCTGGCAGAGCGTGGAGTAACTTGTCCATTGATATATATCCTAAATAAATAATTTGGGACACGCGACTTCGTTTCCCGGCCTTTTGGCTAAGATCAAAGTGTAGTATCTGTCTACACGGGAATCTAATTCTAAAGTAAGCAGGAGCAGTGTTTTGGTAACCATGAACTACTTGAAAAAAAAAATGCCTTTGATTATCACGTATAAGCTGAGCGGGATCACTATCCCGTTTCAGCGAACGTGTTTCATTTCCTTTTGCCTACATTTATTTGTATGTTTTCTATTTGTCATATCTAACTAATGTTACGCAATTTCACTAAGTTTCAGCTATGTTTCAGCTGATTCCTTGTTTTTGAGGCTACATATTTTATTATTATTATTATTTAATATGGTTCAGATAAGAACGAATAGAAAAAAAAACCGAGGTGTCAAATTTATTCCATATATACCTACTTGTAATTTCATGTTCAAATTATTCTAAGAGCGTCATAGTTATGTCCAAATGGAACTGAAATACCTGTTACTATCTGTGTGTGTGTAAGTCGTTATTGTTTTTATATATTAATTATTTTTTATTGCAATTAATAAAATTATATTTATAATAACTCTCATTTCAATAGAACACCCTTGACCAGTATAGAAACGATGACGGAGTTACTGATAATTGTAATAAGTGTGATAATTATGGTGATGACAACAACGATGATGATAAGAAATATGTTTCGTTATTCTAGTGTTTGGTGGTGAATAACAAGCCGGTGAAAACACAGGAATATTTACGTTTCTAAATCAGAGCAGTGCGGCAGCAGAGATAGTAATTAATACTAACAAAAACAGAGTAACCGCGCGGAATTTAGAAATATGCAAATCGCTTGCAAATTCCCCCAGTCAAATGTCAAAATGGTTAGACGTGACCAAATTTATTTTTATATCGCATTTAACCGATGATAATCCGAGGAGTTAACAAGATGTAACGTATTAACATGCGTTTGATTACCAAAGAGATAAGCAGAGGTGTGTAGTAGGTGGTGAAACGGACGGACGATTAAGGAGTTCGTGTAATTAAATAAATAATTTTTATTCTGTTATATAAATTATTGACAAAAATATTTTCTACGCTTTATATAGTTATAGAAAATTCCTTATTGAAAACGGAGATTATTTAAATTTTGTATAATTACAATGATATATCTTGTTAGTATGATGTAATAATAAATAAATGTATATTAATTTTGTCTATTCGGTCCTGGATGTAACATCGTACTTTGCATTGAAATCCTTTCTATGGAATTTGTTTTACGTGGCGTCTAAATGAAACTCTGTCATGTCTGTTAGATTTGAGCGACGTGCCGAGTATCGTCGCTTTTAATTAATATTTCTACAGCTCTATCTGTATTCGCTGAATTTGAAATACAATATTCACAGGGAAATGGTATGCTAATGATGTGGCTGGATGACGGCTTTAGACATTTCACAAGTAATTTTCCCGGGAAATGTATATTAGCGTCATGTCATTTACTATGGATAAATACCGACATGGGGAGCATAGAAGGAGCCTCCCCGAGCGGCGACTATGTCTAATTAATCACACACATACTGCCCGGTGCACCCTGGACATTGCGACTGATCCTTTCACCACGATCGCTGATCACACACGATCAGCTGTCGACTCGACGAAGAAGAAGTCTACCGCCATATCCATATTTATAAAATGTCGAATTGTAGACACTAAAATCTATCTAAAAGTTAAATAAGTCACAAATAACATTGCTATATTATTATGAAATACAGCGAAATTATTTGGCCATATAAAAATGTGTAACAAATGCGCTGAATACTAGGAGAGATAGTTTTAATTTTTTTGTTGTTGAAAAATTAGGTCTTAAGCAAATACGGCTGATTCAAATAGTTGTTTCTCTTGATTATATTTGGTTCTAAACAATGTTCACTATTATAATAGCAGCGGTATTCCTTTTATGTTGGCAAGGAAACACTTAGTCAAGTATCACTGAAATATTCATGAGCATTTACATTCTTCCAAGTGAGCAACCAACCGCAAATAGCTTGTAATGACAACGAAACGCCGTTCCTGCACTTTGGTTGCATTAAACGAATATTCTTCAACAAACTCCACGCGATCATCAAAACTAATGTCAACACCTTTATTAAAACCTCATTTAATAACATTATCGTTTAACAGATTCAAATCTGACCGCAAATCATTTTGGTTGCGGCTACATCCTGCCCGTAAATGTTTGCGTTTACTGCTATGATTGCCTCAAAGAATTCAACTTTATTGCTATTTTAATAAAAGTCATCCTATAATGATTATCCATCACATAGAAGCAAAATAACAGCTTATGAATAGGCAATAAGTTGTCCAGAGGCGCTATGCACTGGTTAATGACAGCTGCATAGTCGAGTTATGCAGATTAATGCCAATTCAGTTCACCTATAGTAATTAGAAATTGTGGTACCAGTTCCTGTCTTGAAGGGTATAAATTGGGGACGGCGGAGATCTAATCCAAATGAAACCATTCCTTTATCACTAGGATGTATAGCACCTTAAAAAGATAGCTTGCAAACATTCCTAATGAGACTATAGGACTATTATAAGTTAAATTTTGTTTCTTCGAGCGACATTGACTAGAATTATTATCATAGCAGATTGTTATAGCTAGTAAGTAAATTTAATTTTACGAATGAAAGATTTTGACTGTTCTTACGTACATACAGATATGTAAAAACACCCATTTTTTTTCTTGCATTTTAAGCTTTTGAATTTATGATTTAGTTAACTGAATATATAAATCTTATAAGGGAAAAAGTAAGGTTTTAACATAAATTGTCCTCTTCTGTAAACCTCGGTATTTAACGTGTCTTATTATACGAGGTGGCCGTCCATTTATAGTATCGTAAGATATTTTCGGCAAAGTTTTAACTATTTATATTGTTAGAACTACCAGCTTGGTGCTGTCTGCTACCAATGAGCCACAGTTTTATATCATCATCATCTGATGATGAGAATGATACACAACTATGGTTCCTTGATCTGATCTGAGAGGCCTTTGTGCAGTAGTAGACGGGAATAAGATGATTTTTATTCCCGTATACTACTGCACAAAGGCCTCTCAGGTCGATTTAGAGTTTTCTATAGGTTTCGAAATTTTGTAAAATTGTAATATGTTGTACAGCAAGACACGTTGCATTCTTCCTAATCTTCATTGAAAGAGACACATCTGAGATAATTCTGAGGTCGATCTTGAGCAATGGTGTTAAAGTTAAGCCAAACTTACCATTCCCATCACTAATACCGGGCTATTATATTAAAACTATTACTTCAACAGTGAATTCGGACAGTGACAGAAAAATGTAAGAAGACAGCGTATTCATAGGAGTAACTCGTGCCAGGGATTATTAGGGTGGGTATACAGTGGCAACTTTCAATCGACAATCTCTGAACGAATTGCGCTTTCTAGAATAAGAATTTTGAAACTTGATGTTAATTAAGAAATATGAACGGAAATCATTCCTTTTTAACCTAGTTGATATATTTTTTAACTTTTCAAAATTAGGATAGATAATTTAGTTTCTAAAAGTAATGATAAAATTCCAGGTGTACCGATCAAAAATAAGTATGAAACTTATAAACAGACAATCTTAGTTAATATTTCCGATACTAACTCTGTTAAATTTCTTATATCACGCAGACTTGATCTTGCTAATGTTGTAGTAATCTTTGAATCGTGTGTACCAACTCTTACCGGCTGTGGTCGGTCAACCGGACGCGAAGGCTCTACGCGCCATTTCGCCTCACACTACATTTCCTCCAAATGACGCGACAAACATTTCAATCGGCTTTCCGGAAACCGATGTTTATTTTATTTGCCCCATTCGTGCTTAATTTGCCAAGAGAAATTTGCCAGCCAACCTTAAGATGTATGACAAGAATAAGGTGCCTTAACGAACAGTTTTAAAACTTATTTGGTGAATTATTGTTTTCAGAAGATTATGTAAACATCTGAAACCCATGCGCAAGTATAAATTGAGCGATGAATGTTGAAAAATTCTGTCTGTTAATTAGTGACCTAGCGTAATGGTAAAAACCCACATTTTAACATTATAGACAATCTAAAAGCTAAATATCACTAGTATCAATTCCCCGGTGGTGAGGTCAACTTTTTTGCAACCATTTCCGAGGAACATAACCTCATATTGTTTTGTTACCCATTCACCATTGTATAAACATATACGAGAACTCCACACTGACCTCGGCAGTTAAGGGTAGCACTCCGTGTGTCAGCAATCTCAGGTATAATTATGATGTGACATCAGACAGGTGGTTAAACTACTTTGACCACTTAACGTGCAATCAGCGTATACATTACCTTCAAAATACTACATAGTATCTTTGCTATACTGTGTATCTATCCATCAGTGTAATAATAATAGCATATATTATAATAAATTATTATGTAAAGCGTGTGTTATATAAAATTTCGATTGTATTTTAAAATAGATTCTGATTTTGAAGTACGAGTTCAATAATATCAGTTATGTACCTACATGCTATGTTAGTATCACATTTAAAGTCTTATCTATCAACAAAAGATTGAACATAAGGTAAGGCCTGGAAATATAATTACTTTGCGATTAGGATGTTTACTATTATATAATAAAATTACTAGCGACAACTTCCAAGGGTATTATTAATTATATGTAACTTTTTAACAATAACAGGCGGTTCACAATGGATCAACTTCCAATAAAATATTTCACATCGAAACAACGACCTGTTTAATATAATTACGTTCATTAAAACTTCATCGCTTTTATGTTCTAGCGAATGTATTGTCGTTCACTGTCGTCGTTTCGAAATATATTTTATTTTCCTTTCCGCACATAAATTATGAGAGATTTTACGAAAGAGTCCTTGTCGCATTGCAAATTTGAAGATAATTTTGAAGTAAATATGATTAAATGTGATATTTTTTTATTAGACTGCTTTGTTGGTCGTGTTGGTTGCAAGTGTGACTGCCGATTGGGAGATTCCGGGTTCGATTCCCGGGACGAACACTACAAAATTTTCTAATTTGGATTTTTTGGTAGTAATTCGAAGTCTGGATCTGTGCCCGATGCATGGCAATAGGCTCACCACCCATTCTACAGTGGGAAGTAAATCTGGCGTGGGAGTGTTATGTATACCTCTGCCTGTCCCTTCGGGCATTACAAGCGGAAAGTTAGGTTTTTTCTATTACTTTATAGCCATAACCATTAACTTGTCAGTATCTTTATTTTAATAGTTTCATTCCTTAAAGAATATTAACACAAGTATCGATATCATTCAACATTACATTCCAAGCAATTCAATTTCATCTTGAATTGGTTTAAATTACAAATAGTTATAAAAAATATTTGGTTACCAGGGAACATGTATATTTTATTGTAGTCGTATTACTATTTCCGTAAGGTTTATTCAATTGGTGCTAATAATTTTTACGCTTGTTTCTTATATTAGTCAATGGTTAACTATGTGTTATGAAAAGTATTCAGTTGAAGAAATAGGTTCAAATTACATGCGGGTACTGGGAGCTCGCTCCTAGCTCGTTCGTTGGTGGTGTTCCGACCGAGTAAATTACGAGCGGACTTTTACCTTAATTTCAGCAATACAGCGACGAAACTTGGCACCGCTACAAATTACAATTTATAGCTTATATTATCTTCATCTTTTTGTACGCTTCTCGTTGAAATTCGTTTTATAACGGCGAACAATTTTTTTTTATTTTTCCAAAATTTTTACTTATGAAAATATGTGTGATAACAGTTTATCCTCAGGCTTAGAGCGCATTTGCTTCTGTTTATTAGGTGATAGGTGAAGTTAGAATTTGCCATAAAGATCTTCTAACGCTAAGTTAAGATTTAGAATTTCAAAATCGCCTAAGGAAGTAATACTGTCATATCTTTGTTTGTCTTGTAACAATTGGTGTAACAATTATAAAGTTTCAGTTTGAAATTTATATGATTATTGGTTAATATGTGTACTCAAGATGACCACCTCATTCCTCAGGAATAGCATTGTGTCTATCATAATATTTTTAAACTAGATGAGAAATCTGATATAGAACAATAAAGGCATAAAGGTACTGCAAACAACATCACATGAATAGAATCCATAATTATTTCATCGCGTGCTATGTTCTCAGTTGCAAGTGCTCTAAAAATAATACAATTATATTAAAGCGAAATAGCTCATATATAGTTGAAGTATGGAAGCCTTTATCTTGTTTTGTCACCAATTACGGCCACTGAGTTAATTAATTCCTGGATTTCTCTTTTCTACTCATTGCACAGGCATTTATCCCTTATTCAAGTTTCCATTATCTCAAAGTTAAGAATATTCAAAGTGAAAATCATTTTCAGCTTAATATTTCAATTTTGTACTCGTTGTTATCTCTGTTATCATCCAATTTTCAACTGTTTTGGGTTTCATTAAAATATGTATCAAAGATTTAAATCTCCGGATTTCTTATCTCACTAGAAAATCCGTTTAAATATTTTGACTGACTTTATTTAGTAATTTGTAAGTTTATTTAGTAATTTAGTATTTAGTAATTGTAGTAACTTCACGCTTGTAATCCCCAAAGGGGTAGGCAGACGAATGCAGAACATTCCCACGTTTCACCGGTTACGTTTACGTCCCACTATGTAATAGATGGTGAGCTTATTGCCATGCATTGGGCCCTTATCCAGACTCCGAACCACTACAAGAAAATCTAAATTAGAAAATTTTGTAGTGTTCGACCCGGGAATCGAACATCGAACCTCCCGATCGGCAGTCACACCTACAACCAACACGACCAACGAGGCAGTCAACATGTTATATGTTAAAACTTTTATTTCAAATTCTGTTAAAAAAGATCTCTTCTAGGTACAGTACGTGCTTCATTCGATTATTAAAATGTCCTGCGCTTTCGTATCTCTTACCTAATAAAAACGGTCTCTTTGCTACCAGACCAGACTACATTGACATCAACCAACTATAGGGGTACATGTAACTTGTCACTTTCATGGGATATTAATTCATCCACGAAATACCAACTTGAGTGAAAATCAAACTAGCACTCAGCACGTAGCACGCAGCAGCACTGCCGTTATGAACCTTACAGCTTTTAGTGTAAAAGGTAAAATTGCGTAAAGGATTATTTGGGAAAAGGGCGATAAGTGGCGATCAAATTGAGAAACGAGGTGACACGTGCAAGTTATTGCTTTACGAGTGTTTGGACAAACTAGGATATTGCTTATTCGAGCTGAAAATCTTTATTCGTTAGGAAATTATTGCGAGTTGCAGACCGTTGTAACAAGAGGTAGAATATTCGGGGACACACGGGACCGCATAACGACCGATTGCGTCCATAATTTAGTTCAATCGGTAAATAAAGTTGATTCGTAAACATAACACCATAACTGTAATCGCCGAATATGATGGCACAGGCGTCAATTGTCACCTGTTACGGTAACGTCTCACTATAGAATAGCCTATTGTATTCAATGAACCTAAAACTGTACTCCGAGTAGCTACTAGAAATGAAACGAAAAACCTGTTACAAAAATTTAATTGTACCCGAGCCAGGGGTGGAGTACTGGGCTCCTCTATGTACACATAATGGTGCTTGTGATCAATCGACCAATGAGGCAGTTTTCATGTCGTGACAATAAGACCACTAAAGATAACCAATTATAAATTGGCTCTAGTAAAACTGATACACTGAACAGAACGTTTCGTTATGGTATTTGGTTTCTTGTGTTATTTGTCTTACGAACCGTTCGACCTTTGCGAGTTCCTTTCCGGCGTTCCTTTCTGAAATTCTTGAGTTATTTACTACTCTTATATGGCTTGCTCCCGCTGTTGGCTACATGCGAACGTGATTTTTTTTCTGTTCTATATAATACTAGCTATACTCTTGACTTTGCACGTATTAAATACTATTTGTTGAATCAAATCTACCTTTAGAGAGTGTTGTAGGGCCTCAACTATTCAGTTACTGCATTAGACATAAAGATAATTGTTTGCACGAAACCTTTTTAAAGTTACAGCATCACCGTCCAAATATCTTATGTCTATTTTCTTTTCAGATATCACATTCCTGTAAAGATTACTCGTGAATTGCTAAACCTATATCAATATCTTGACTATGCTTCTAATCTGCTCCTCTTCAACGACTA
The DNA here is from genome assembly GCA_018245875.1 of Mysoria ambigua. Classification (NCBI taxonomy): domain Eukaryota; kingdom Metazoa; phylum Arthropoda; class Insecta; order Lepidoptera; family Hesperiidae; genus Mysoria; species Mysoria ambigua. Next base: position 8,417 of record DWEI01001277.1, on the reverse strand, counting down.
TAATATTTCTGGTTCCTTACCTTCAGTGGAATATCCGACATGAAATAATTATACAAAAAAATCGAGCGATCCAACTGAGCAGAAAAACTTGACTTTATTCACAGACCGGCCGGTACCCCGCTCGGCTGACCATGTATAGGGCAGTTGTCGGTCGCGACAAGTGGTGGCTTGCCTGATTGTGGCGTATACGAATAATAGCCCGGAGCCCACAACCGCGGTGTTTATTGGCACGCGAGACGAGCAAAAAGTGAAGCGTTACTCCTATGTTCTTATTACATGTGACTCTAACTTTAAATTAATAGACGGATCACGGCATACCTGGAGTAAAAAACAATGTGAAGTAAAGCAAAAATTAAAAAAACACTTGGATAAAACTGAAGTGATATAATGGACATTATTAGTGTTATTACTATAATTCTTAAAAAAATCAGTGCGATTGTAAGTAAAATTCATATTGAATATTATATTATTGTGGTGTTAAGTTAATTCCTAACGTAAAATTAACAGCTGTGTTACCATAATCAATAAATTAAATGACGAATAAAAGTTAATTTTCTTTTGGCTACGATAAAGTTTTGTACTAAAGTAATATTTAAGTCAAAAAGTATCCAAGATGTTCAATAAATGTAATAAGCCGTGAAAAATGGTCGCCAACGTTAGCAAGTCACCATATTGGCTTACCATTTATCAATATAGAGATCCCTCTTAAAAGGTATTGACAGGGCATGGTCGGTAGGAACAACTTTATCTTATTAAACATGTTCCTATTATATTGTAAGCTTTTTTTATATAAAAAAAATTAAAAACGGCTTTTACTACACTGTTCAGTATATACATTTAGAGAACAAAAGCTTTTGTTTGTCCATACTACAATGTATTTTGTAAAATAATTTCATTACAACAGCCATTCTTAACTGTATTGAAAGCAAATGGAGCTTAATAAAAACCTATTTATTTTCTCGTGGACGCAAAATTCTCGTTCCAAGGAAACAGACGTCACGTCTCTAAACGCATATTATAATTATTATTCTTCCCGCATAAATACTTTCATCTGCTTCAAACAATTTTGCAGTTCGTTACTTATCGCGGCGGAGCGTGGCTTGCAATGGCGGCAATGGTCCGTGACAGTTCCGAGACGCTCGCTACTGTTCCACGGCAGGAATTTCACGGGCCGTGTAGAAACTGTAAAGAGAATGTTCTAGAATATTAAATATCTATTCTGAGCATCTGTATTCCCCATTTGGTGATTTATCACAAATGTTAGTTCGGGCGCGGGGCGTCTACGGTTGTTGGATGGATTTTATTATCACAGTAATATATTTTCACTAATTCTTCCTTATAGATTCTTTTCGATATTGTTTTAGTCAGCGGTTAGGGTTAAATCAGTCATAGTTACCATGATTCGTATTAATGCAAAGTTTCAGTTTTTGACGGAAAGATACTCGTGCCCGAAACTTTAAAATTAATACCTTGTAGCAAGTAATATAATAAATTTCAGAACGATACTATTTCTGCATCAAATACCTTCCATATTAGGCTGCCATAAATGGTCTTAAAAAAGATGACGTGTATCAAAATAATAGGCGTAGGACGCTTAGAGGAGGTAATCGTCATTACAATTAATTACGATTTGCACATCTTATGGTGCCAAATGTAAGCGAACTCAATCTGAAGAAACACAAGATATACTGAAGCTAATCCTAAGATGATCTAGCGATGAAAGCATATGTCCATGGCCATGCCGGGAATAAGAACATATGGAAACATGGGAGGGTGTTCAATAATTTTTCAATACAATATAGCTGTCCAAAAATGTATGATGTTTCAAGTATTCCACAAACACGGTGCGATAAGATAATTCAAGTATATGCTTTGAATGTTGTCGAATTGAAAAGAGGGTATCTAGGCTAGACTAATAAGGAAGCTATCCCGACGACTTAGGGCAATATCATGGAGAAGTATATTATAACGTGTGGCTCAAATAGTCTATCACGATATCACTTGGTGATAATCAAGTGATATCGTGGAGAAACTTGCAACTTAGAGTGCTCAAAAAACAAGACAAATTAATCTCTAAAGCATGTGAAGTCTGCCAACCTGCACTTGGCCAGCGTGAAAGACTATGGCCTTAATCCTCCTATTCTGACAAGAGATTCATGTTCCAACAGTAGAACGATAAAAGGGTCAGAAAAAAATCACCAAGTGATGAAAGAGAAAGTTAGAAAAACATCGTATGCTGGTTGCATAGCTGGATAAAACGATACGTCAAAAGTAATGAAATATTGAAATGGCTGCAGTTGTGTGTGAAGATACGAGAGGTGAACAAATAACGATATGAAATTGGTAATTACCAACGTTGTGTACTGTCGTGTCTGATGAAGAGCGACAGAAAGATGAATGGGTTGCTTAAAATATCTATTTATTTTTAGCTGGCAATTATTTATATTTGCCTTTCATTATTATTGATAGTCATATTACTGTGATCGCGGCAGTTATTTTGATTGATAAGATAAGATTGATTTCGTACTGATCATTAAACGTACGTCATAAAAATGTGTATGTATTAAATTATATACTTTAAGTCACACGTACATCATACGTGCAACTTTAGTCGCAAGTACATGTCACGTCACGCCTGTAATCTCAGAAGAAGTAGACAGAAATGTAGAACACTCCCGCATTTCACCAGTTACATTTACGTGCGAATGGAATACTACAACTATAGAATAGGTGGTGAGCCTGTTGCCATCGTATGTACATCATACAACATAAATCGTTCGCACATAATCCAAATAAATTCATACATACTCGTACATCATAGAACTTAAGGCATACATACATCGTACAAATTATACAAGTCATGACGTACATAACATCACGGGTAATAAGGCAAATTTTATAAATAGAAAATTTATTAATGTATCACTGCAGCACACAAAGTTACAATTGGGATATTGAAACAACATCTTATACAGTTATTTGCATTCTATATATCTTATTCCGATATGAATGGACCGGAGCTGAGGAAAATGTTAGATTACAAGAACTGAATGTATTATGTACTCCCATATTACATTTTCTTTGCTTGTACATATTGTCATATTCGCGCATATTCCCGTCGTAGCGGCTGGTACAACAAGTGCCTTATTGTCGCCGCTGATTATTGATTCTATTATGTGCCTGCAATTGTTCAGTTGTCCGCTCAACGTAATTAAGTTATGAATGCGTCAGATGATATTGCGTCTGACGATTGGTAAATATCAGTTTTCATTTTTACCTTTGTAAGGGTTTTTTAATTATTGCGTAATAGGTCTTACTTACAATAGTTTTTACTTATTTGTAATATTAACTCAATCATTTATTGAGGCGGCCATTTATCCCCGGGTAAGGGGTTAAAATTTTTAAGATAAGTAAATGTTATTATTACATATTTATATCTTACTGCATTGTTAATTTTCTAAATTAATTATTTAAAATAAATAATTAAATAAAGCTAAATAAGAACATCACGTGTATTAAAACACCTGATGTTCTTATCGATCTCATAATTTATTTTTTCCGACGATTCAATGATTTCAAGTATTGTAATTTAAATGGTTAGAATTTACAAACCATTGTCATTATAAATATGGCTGTTAAGAGGTAAGCGAAGCTTCCAGAAAGAGGACACAGATATTTCTCTTGTCCTTCCGGAAGCTCCCCGTACGTGGTCTACGCTGCGTTTGCTGAGGGCGTTAGGCGATCACCTAACTCAATTGTACGGAACAGTTTCGGCCGAGAAGTACAAACGAGGGAGCGTGTTGTCGACGTGGTGGTGGAAGTTTACGGGAAATTGCTCGCTCATACTCAAAATGCTAGTAGAAAGCCAAATGTGTAAATGTGTAATAAAAAATAACTATTCGAAAACAAATTTATGTGTACTAAAAGTAATCAGTCAATGTCAAGAAAATTATTACGATAATATAATGTAGGTAGCTAAAATAGTTCATGATATTCTATCACCGCAAGTACTGACAGTTTATTAGACAGTGCTGACAGTAAAGTTATTTTGTTAAAAAAAACTTTAAAGTATAATCCTATTATCATTGCTGGGTATATTATTGGGTATATTTCCTTGGCTGACACCTTTACGGAACAGTCATTTTCTTTTCTTCTTCCTTTTTAAATCTACATCCCATACGACATAGATAGACAGATCTAAATGCTAGAAATCTCTATCATTACAAATCGAAAATGCTTTTTCCATGTGTCTCTCTCTATATATGATCGCTGTTTGTAGTGTCCTTTTATTTATAGATATGTTTAAACATTGATTTCTTAGTATATAAAATAATCGCGGTAGATCAAACTTGAGGTAATTGTCACACGAATATCGAAACGCCCCAAGTGCAGGGGCAGAGAATTATCATACTTGATAATTATGACAACATTTTATAAAGCTTATAAAATGTTGTCATAATTATCAAGTATGATAATTGCCGGGTCGAAAACTACATAATTTTCTAGTAGTAGTAAACGTAACCAGCGTATCGTGGGAATGTTCCGCATTCCTGTGCCTACTCCTTCGGGTATATAGGCGTGAAGTTCCATTTTATGTCCACACAACGTATCGCGATGTCCTACAAGAATAACGGTATACATTTCACCCCGAACCCCAAACTCGCAACGTTCGCCTTTCCACGCCATTACCTGCGCAAAGATTACGGCCTCCCGTCAGCGACATTTGCAGGACTGGAGCGGCAGAGCGATAATTGATTCTATTTGGCGTTAATAGTTAGATCTTACGAATTATTATATGACCGTATATTACATGCCTATTATTTTTCTTTTCACGTTGTAGCATATATTTCGCATGATTAATGTAGAATAGATACATAAGTTTATATATATTGAGGAATGTATTTTGTGTTCGTGTGTCAAAATCGTGATGATTATGGAAATGAAAGAAGTATGACAAGTTTGCGGGGATAGAATTATTTGCGTTTAGTGTTCTCTACCTAACCTGTAAAGAAACAGGAGTGGTCGTTTAAAAAGATGGTCCTAATACTGGCTTAAATTTGGAGTACATTGCATGTAACAGTGTAATAATAATAATAACAATACTAGTATCTTGGGACGTCTCCACAGACAGGCACCTCGCAAAGTAAGTATCAAGAGAGCGTGTGTTAGAATAGATTTATTTAGATATACAACAATTTTGTTTTACTCATCACAGAAACGTTTCTTCTGAGTGGGATTTGAACTTACGATCTCCTGCGCGATTGTAAGGTTTACGAGCCACTGGTCAAAGCAGCCAATCTGCTATATATTTTGTGTATTCTTCACGGTTTTATTTAAATTTACATTTGTATTTCACTGTTTTATTTGTATTTTACTGTTTTATTTGTATTTTACTGTTTTATTTGTATTTTACTGTTTTATTTGTATTTTACTGTTTTATTTGTATTTCACTGTTTTATTTGTGTTTCTGTTGTTCTACTGGGATTTAAAGGGTTTTTTTTATTACATTAGCACATTGTACGACACAATTATTATGAACAACGGCCCATTTATCACATCAAAAAAGAGCCGGTTTTAATCTTCAATGTTTGATCAAAACGCCATACATTCGGCCGAGTAACGTTTTAAAAATGCGTACTAGGAAAAAAAGTCGCAAGTAATTACACATTGTACGTACGAAACAAAACGGCGTGACAACCAGGGCCGCCGGCCATCGGACGGACGGTGCGGTCCGGCACGGTCGGATGCGGCCGGCAAACAGTCAAGTCCAGCACGCTTAGGGAAATATGCATTCGTCTTACGAAACGATATTTAGAAGTTCACGGTTAAATTCAATATATTAAACAAAGTTTAATTCTACTAATTTAGCAGTTCTTATTTAGTATTTCGAATGCAATTTTTTTTTTTTAATTTATCTACTGGCTTTGTGTACCTTTTTTTTAAAATCATGACATACACTGATATAGTTCGGTCCATTTTGTAAGTAGACATATAAAGATAGGAAGCGTTTAAATTTCATTTCCAGTTCTGCAATATGCCTGTGACCGATGTCAATAAGAATTTTTCGTCTGATTGAGACCACGTGAGATGTTAATGCGTTTGTTTTTGAGTTCGTATGATCCGGTATTGATATAATCGATCCGACATTGTCGCTGCTGTTTCTGACAACCCTAGTGACGATGTGTGTGGGGTGAGTAGCGAACAAAGGTTTTTTGTTTTACTTTAATATTTCACTCCTGTCGCGGGACGAGATGCTGTATGATTAAAACGTCCTTTTTACGTATCTCCGCTCCACTACGGTCTGCTTTGTGTGAGTGCCTTTTCTTGCTAATGGTTTTTAGGGCTCACCAAGAGGGATATGAAGCATAGTTGGGTCGCCGCAGGGTACTGCGATATTTTTTGTTTTCCGCGGGGAAAATAAGTGTGCAGAGTCCCTTTACTCTAAAGTACCGTTACATTAAAGCGTATGACATAATAATACACATAATATTTGGTCATAGTGCGAAGGATACAATGCTCCTTCGTAAACGTAACTTCTGGCTTGTAATCCCTGAAGAGGTAGGCAGAGGAATGCAGGACACTCCCACGATTCACCAGTTACGTTTACGTGGGATAGATGGTGAGCCTATTGCCATGCACCGGGCGATATCCAGATACCGAACTACTACTAGAAAATCCAAATTAGAAACTTTTGTAGCCCTCGACCCGGGAATCAAACCCGCGACCTCTCGATCGGCAGTCGCACTTGCCACCTACACGACCAACCTTAATTTTTTAAAATGTTTTGTTCAGTACTTTAGAGACTGTGGTAGGGAGTTATGACCCATTGATGATAATAAGAAGGAAATAAGCTTATTTGAATGAATATTAAACAGAAGAAACTGACATAAAACTCAAAATTACGACCTTCAAAAAGCAGAGTATCATTTCCTGAATTAGTCAAAAAAGTTTGGTATATTGGAAAACGCCGGAACGTCGTGAAGAATCGCGCTGTATCTAAGAGTTATCCAAATCGTCCTGTGATCGTCCCGTGTCCTCGTCTTGATCTTCGGACAGACATAGATCTTCACTGATAAGCATCGTCGCGCCCTGTCCTTATTTCTGGTGTGATCAATACTCCAAAAAGTCGACAACAACCAAAAAACCACCGACAAGTATTTCCACTAACCTATTTCAATATACTGCGATCTAGCAATCGACAAGAAGTCGTTTGATGCTTTGCAAACTTATCTTTGCTTCTCAATAACTCTTAATCACCAGTATTAGAGTTCAATTTAGTACAACGAGAACAGGTTGTTGCATATACGTTTCAGATATCGCCTTTGTTAAGAAGTTCAGAGACAAAATGATGTTCTATTGAGTTCACAAAAGGCGCCCCTTTCACCACCCCGTTTAGATTTCAAAGAAATTGTTAGCGATTGAAATGAAAATATACATATTTATACTTTGTTTAGGAATAGCTGTTTCTGATTAGAACTGGTACAGAGTTTTTATTTGAATATAAAATTAACTAGCAAATGAGCAGGCAGTAGTTCTATGAGTCCGCTGCCGCCCACATAATTCTACAATCTCTAAAGAACTATATTAGTCGGTAATAAACTACATATTAATATTTAATAAGACTGTTCATGTAACGCTCCTATCAAATTATTCTGTATTAATTCGATCAAAGCTATGATCCGCATATGATTTTAACCTTAATTAAATATCTTCGTTCATAACTTGAAGATGGACTGGAACATCGCTTCCCCAGCGAAGGAGCAGTTTTTTTTGGATAATCATAATGTGTATAATAAATGTATATTGTTTTAGTAACTATCATTAATTTTATAAAACCTGATTTGGTTGTACGGGAATTAATGCTTGATAGCAGCCTCCGTTAAAGAGGATTACATGCGATTTCCAGTCGCCACAAAGCGAGCGAACCCGCGGGGAAATCTTACACGCGTACAGCAGATCTCTGTTCGTCGGCATCGAGAAAACTTCGCGTCGAACAGTTGGCGTTGACAATATTTCTTGTAATTTACTCTTTTTGGGGCCGAATAAATTTGCTCGGGCGAATTTCGTCGAGTTCACACAACTGTCTGCGACAGATGTTCCGTTCCGTTTCCTTCGAAATAAAACTTGTTTTAAAACAATCTTTCGCCGGGGCCTAATGATGTGGGAGAACGCTCACTGGAATATTCAAATTTAGGCGCAAATAAATTTTATTATTGTACAAATGTTTGTTTAAATTGATTTATTTTATACGGCAATAAGGAACTGACTCGTTGGTCGTGTTGGTTGCAGATGCGACTGCCGATCGAGAGGTCCCGCGTTCGATTCCCGGGTCGAACACTACAAAATTTTCTAATTAGAAAATTTTCTACTAGACAAAAATCGGGTAAAATTTCTAATAGAATTCCGGTAGTGGTTCG
>DWEI01001276.1:0-17229 GCA_018245875.1 Mysoria ambigua | reverse complement strand
TTTGCGTATATCGTCACTCCACCTAGCCTGAGGGCGCCCTACACTACGTTTGCCAAGACGTGGTCTCCACTCACTAGAACACTAGAACGATGAATAGTTACTATAAATCTCTGATCATCGTATCTCCGATACGGACGAGTACACAAAAAATATGTATTTGGTTGTATTGTGAGGCCATGATTGTATTTTTGAAGTGAAACTTCTTTATCGGGGTTGGAAAAAAAATTTGTGTAACATTTTTTCGTTACGCGCCATCTTTTTTTTATAATAGGGAAGTAGAGGACGGGCATGCAGTCCACCTGATGGTAAGTGGCTACTGCCGCCCATGGTCATCTGTGATCAACCTCAGATAAGTCGGACACAGATGCGCCTCTACCCCTGAGAAATAAGGTGGAACGCCTCGAAAAAGTATGTCTCCCTTACCACACCCTTCAAACCAGAACACAGCAGCGCTTAACGCTGCCGTTATAAAGCAGAAATATGTGTGGCCAAGGTGCTGTCGGAGTCGAACCACAGAAAGTTCTACCACCAATAATTATCAGGCCTGGCCCTCACAATGTAGCATTTGAGTACCAAATATCCTTCGAGACCTCACGCGTCTTTTCTAATATTAGCCCTTCGCACCTCGGTGCGTCGGATTCAGAAACATCGTTACAAGTGGTTCGCGCGCAGAAACCCATCCCAGCATTATCCGTGTGCTGCGGCGCCCGTCGGCCGAGCGCCGCGCGCCGCTTAGCCGAACATATTTCTGTTCCCATTGTTGCACCTCTTTCTTAACAGCCACGAAACTATTTCAATTACCCACTTAGTGCAGTCAGTCAAGTGTCGAACATTATTTAAATTTTTGCATTGTGATGTAATCTTTCCGCTTTTGTTGTAGTTTGAAGTGTGAAAATATTTTATTGTACATCAGTGTGCCTTTCTATTGACGCGCGGTTTTTTATTGTACACGTACTCAATGATTATAAAATAGTTGCTATTTTTAACTAAATCCGTACTCCTTTTGGTAACAAGGTAGACAAGAGAGACATGTACAGAAGGTGGTCAGATTATTAGGGATACACCCCTTTTGTTGTATTTGAAAAATCTAGTAGAGCTTGGTCCGTGACTTGAACCCAGGGCTTCTCGACTGGCAATCGCGTTCGCCACCAACACGACCAACAAACACCTCCAGTGACATAAGTTTAATATTTATATTTAGTGATAAGTGTAAATTTAAAAAATGACTAATTACGATTGAGTGGCCTGGGAGAAGCGTCTTATAAAATGGCGCAGTCGGCCAGATTGTAAGCGTTTATTTTATCTTCATGTATAATACCTCTTATGTAGTACAAAGAACAAAGTAGCCGTAGAGTAAAATCCAGAGCTGAATATGTCTGGCAACACCCATGCTGGCGGCGGTGTCTGCGGCCTTATGTAACCGCTGGTTGGCAGATTGGTCGCTCGCGATACCGACCCCCGTGTACCTCCGCTGTGGTATCGACGTGCGGCGGGTGGTGCTGGTATGTGGCGTTGCTTGGTGATTTTTTATGCAATCGAAATACAATGTTAATCGATATTTAGCAGATTTAAAAGCTATTAAATTAGGACATTAGGTAATATGTACGTTTAATTGTATCTTTTTTCTTTCTTTTTATCTGTTAATTGTGTTTATTTGCATAGTTCTGTTGACTATTCTTTATTTATTTATTTATTTATTTATTTATTTATTTATTTATTTGCATAGTTCTGTTGACTATTCTTTAACACATAGATGCCTCAACGTGAGTTTTATTGATAGAGGATGAGTCTAGGTCTAGCCCTCCTCTTGCTGTTTTTATTATTTATTAGTTTATTTAATCAAAACAATACAGGTGGAATAAATAGTCGTTGTTCTGATAAATGTGGCCTATCTCATAGAACTGAGTGTAATTGTAAAGTCGTGTATGGCGTTGCAAAGGAATTCAAGCGTATTTGGTATAATGTGTTATTTATCACCTTCAAGCTGGTATCGAGGCATAGCCACTTTTTACATTGACGATAATAATGACAGTACTTCTGTTGTGATGTAAAATTGTATTATTATTTTTTTAAATTTAGCCGTCAATCAAATATTTTTCTGGGTGTAAGGAAAAAAATTGATTAGAAATTTTTTGCTCCTAAGAAAAATTTTAAATTTAACTTTATATATAAATTACGCTTTTTTCTTCACAGAATTCACAAAAATACACAAAAACACCTCCATTCTTTCTCTGAATCGAGGCCGTATCCACATGAAGTTTCATCAAAATTGTTTCTTCTATGTCAAATAAAAAACGCACTGCAATGAAATACGAAGCAATACTACAGACAGGGTTCATTTGGCATCAGTAACATTAGTGCGTATGGAGGTCACACTTTATGCAATCCGCTTATCGACCGTGCACAATCTTGCAGCGAGCGCGGTGCCGCGGCTCGCTTCACGCGTGCCCGCGTGACGCGTGCGTGACGCGTGCGTTGCGGCCGAGCCCTGCGCGCTCGCGTAAAGTTCATCGGCGTACGTCGCCTTTACTTATTCAATGGCTGCTACACTTATTTTTTTGTTCCGCCACGATTTCCGCATACCTAAAACCTTTTCATTGGACATAGCGTGCGTGTATATAAATTGCTATGTATTCAAGGCTCGGCCGACCTGTACCTGGCCGTTTTTTACGACGATATGTCGGAGACTAGACAGTATATGCAGAGCTATTTGTCATCGGTTTTATTTACCTTTTATCTTCGTGTGTCTGATATACGAAATATGAAATCGCTTTGGTAGGAACCTCATACTATATAATATAACGGTGTTATTATTACATATAATAACACCGCGCCACGTCCCATACAAGGCAGGCAGAGAGCGCCGAATACCATATATAACATACTTATATAATTGTCTGTATTTTATTCGTTATTAACGCTTTATCGATCAGATGTTGAAGATCACTTTCCAGTGACAATGGTTAAGGTTATAGTATTGTACGTTACATGCCTCAGTAACTACATATACGGATAATTATGTTGTCAGGAAGAAGACTTATCATATCTTGATAATAGCACTCAGCTGCCTGTCCCTAAACCAGACGCGCCTACGTTATGGTATCCCGTCTGTGGTGGTCAGCTCTGTGATATTATCAATGTCATCGTCTACCTCGCTCCGCCCACCGCTGGACATAATCTTGATTGGCAATGATGGTGGCATTCAGGAGATGCTAAAAATCTCCCGGTGACAGTTGAGATATGTGAAACATTAACTTTTATTCAGTTTTTTATTTACTTTTTTATAAATAAACACGAGGAATGTTGATCATATCTTGAGTATTTTATTTATTATTTTTATCATGAAATACTTGTGCCACATGTATTTGGAGCTGCTATAAGAGTTACAATAATATAGAAAAATATACGATAGTATTGTAAAAAATATATTTTAATAACAATAATCATTATATGTATTACTGACAGCCTTGTTGGTCGTGTTAGTTGCAAGTGCGGCTGGCGATCGCGAGGTCCCGGGTTCGATTCCCGGGTCATACACTACAACATTTTCTAAATTAGATCTTCTAGTGGTGATGTGGAGTCTGGATATATTCCCGACATATGGCAATAGGCTCACCACCTATTCCATAGTGGGACGTAAACGTAATCGGTAAAACATTTGAGAGTTCTGCATATCTCTGCCTAAATCTTCGGGGATTACAGGCGAAAAGTTACGAAGTTACGTTATTATTATAATATTATGCTAGGCCTCTTATGATGTAGGCAGACAGCACCAAGTCTATTCTTACACAGCCGAACATGTGCATTGATCACTGTATTTGCTCGCCGGTATCGAAGACTTAAAACTCTGACTAATGTTGTTTAACATTTTCGGAATTCCTCACCACGTGTCCGAAAGTCGAGTGCGAAGAATGAAACTAACGTGGAACATGAATCAAACGGAACGCAACCTGCTCTACTTTGACATAAGATATAAATTTATTTCGCAAGGTCACTGTGTCGAGGTATGTAGTTACGTAATGTTTGAAAGTTGGCACTGCAACTCGCCGAACTTGGAATATGCACAAAATAATACATTACAGACTGTTTTTTTACTGCTGTAATTCACATAAAATTTCTACAAATTCATTTATTATCATACAAATTGGCAAGAGGTATAGTATATGTATAAAGTCACAACAAGTAAAGTACTCATAAAACTACATATAAATTACATTTAGAGTAAAATAAATATGATCTAGCTTAAGAAAATAATTACAAAGTATGTGATTACTCGTAAAAAATATTAAATAATACATTACATACTTACGCTAAAGAATGGCCAAGAAACTTGTTCAGAGTGTTAAAATTGCAATTTATTTCATAGCCTTTATATGAACGCGTACACACTATTTGTACAGTCTTATTGAAGAGTAGCTTAATTTAAAATATTTTGTGCTATACCGTATAGTTAATAATCATGTAAAAATTATAATTGTTTACTTGGTGGAAAATCTAGGGTGGTGTAAGCGGGTCTGGTCCTTGGCACTGGTGGTCTACGGGGTCGCGGATGAGTCTTCCCTCCTTCAGCCTTAGCAATTATATTTGGTTCTCCCTCCTCAGGAAGATACGGTGTCCTTGGGTTGAGCACCAACGCTTTGTAAGAAGAATGGGAGTCAGCTATGCTTCTTCCGTCTCCTTCGTCTCGACGAGAAAGTTCAGAAAAAGGAGAAACCGAGCGCTTCTCTATTCCACTCGGCCCAGGAGTTTCTTCTTTCGGCTTCAATTCGTAAACATTTTCTTCCTTTCTTTTCGGCTCTATATCTTTTTTGAACTTCGTTTGTCTTTCGATAATTTCAGCGGTAGTCAAATCCGAACCTTGCACGTCTGTTTCTAAGGGTGGAGCTGACAGCCAGGGTCTAGATGCGTTGTTGCTGCACCAGCGCTCCTCGGTTTCGCTGGTATCGCCCAGCAAGCCTAACTTTTCTAAGTTCTGCAAAAGCAAATTCTCGCTGGAACTCGCTGCTCTCATTTCTGTTTTGGAATCCTCAGCCAGAAGTAGTTCAGCCAAGGGTGGAGCGAGACCCAATCCTATATTTCTTTCGTGGTAGACTTCAGATATAGTCGGGGTGAGTTCACCACTCATATGTCGTACTTGGGCCATAGAGTCCCTGCTGCTGGTGCCCATTTTCGGTCTCGGGACTCTCTTTGAAGTAGACGGTTGATTAACCGTTTGATCTGTCTTTTCTTCCTCAGCCGTACGTCGCGGTTGTGCTGAAGCGAGGTCATAAAAGGCATCGAGGTATCTAGTATGTGAGTGTTCTGGACGTCTTCGTAAGACTGTGTCGTGTCCGGAACTTTCCCAGTCCGAGTCATCCGTGGACGGAGGTCGTCTTGTGTATAATGTCCTGATCTTGGTTTGATGGGCGAGCGCCAAGGATACATCTCTCGGTGGTGCTGTAGAAGTTGTCGGTGGCGCAGCTGGTGGTGAGGGTGTGAAGGCTGCGTCGCTTTCACCCCTATACCTGGGAGGTGGGGGAGCCGGTGGTGGAGCGGTTCTACCGTCAGGCTCTCCTCGCCCTACTTCTGTGGTAGCAGTAGATCCTCTTACGTACATTGTGAATGCTCCCCCGCAAGATCCCAACGGTAGAGGGGGAGGGGGTACAGATGAGACACTCTCTTCTGTAAAGAAACGTCTATTAGTATACTGTAGAGCAATTTCATCAATAAAAGGCGATTGAGATACAATTAGACACATACGTCGATGCTGTCTTGGAGGGGGTTCTCCATCGGAATGAGGCTCCAAGTCCCCATCATCAATGGACGCCAATGATTCAACGCTCGAGCTGGACTCTAAGCTAAGACTACGCGGTGCTTCTTGGGTATCTGTTGAAGATGTTTATAATCTTACTTAATGCTATAATGTCACGAGATATACACATCTTGGATTAAGTAAGATGTTTGGAATTATAATTCAATTATAAATCATGTTTATTTTTTTCATGAAACTATTGTGACATATGACTTTTGTGACAAGTTTTGTAATCAAAAACAACATTTCTAATTTACAACCGATTTATTAAGTTCTTCCTTTATTGGTAACTATGTTACATAATAGGTAACATTAGTGCTTACCGAACAACGCGAGCAAAGCCTGCAACACAAACTGTATGTGGCGCCTGTTGGCGGCCTTGCCGGTGCGCAGCGTCACCTCGTCCTGGCCCACCTCGGCCAGGTCGAAGCCCAGCGACGCCAGCAGCTCGTGGCAGCCGTTCACGCGCCACAAGCTATGGGGAGAGAGAGAGAGAGGTGATGATGTTACACAGACTATACTGGAAGGAGATAAGAGTATAGGCGCATATGAGAGTGGGTATCAATGTATATTTGTGCGTGCATGTGTGCGTGTGTGCGTATTAACTAATTGAGGCTCTATTCCCAACAACAGAGAGAGATGACAATATGATTGATAACGGATAGAACATGGTTAATTATGGTATAGGGTATAGTGTTAATATATATATTGATATAGTTAGGGGAAGCCAAAACAATCTGAAACATTGATCCCAGGGGCACTGACCGCACGTTGACGGCGACCTCGATGGTGTCGCCGTCGGAGCTCTTGACGGAGAACTGCGAGATGACGGAGCGCACGACGGCGATGATGTCGTCGGCCACGTCGCCGTTCGCGATGAGCTTGGACAGCGCCTGCAGCGTCGTCGGCGTCAGGCCTGGCGGCGCGCGTCATCGTCAGTTTTATGACTGTGAGCCCTCGGTTACAAGGGGTTAGTCTGCTCGGTTAAGCCAGCATCATGTGCCAGCTGATATTTGGCCAGCGGAGTACACTACGCCCTTAGCCCTTCTCATTCCTAGAGAAGACCCGCCAGTAACAGTGGACATATAGAGAGTTGTGGTATAAATGTATCGAGAATCCTTAACGAAGATTGTCAATCGTACCTAATAGTGCTTGTAGACTGGCGGAGCACTGGGTCAACCTCTCCTCCGGGTCGCTTTGCGGGAAGAACACGCTGGACGGTATCCCGTTAGCAGCCGGCTCGAATCTGCAATACAAATGTTTGCTAATTTTTCAAAGTTAAAATAAATGCAATTTGGTGCATGGTTCTATTAAGGAAAACGTACAAAGTAAGCATGTGAAGGTAATTATATTAAAAGGCACGCCTTGGGGTGCAGAAGCCAGTACTGGTGTCGGAAGGCAGACTCGTAATGAATGTTGCCTACTTGACGATGTGGCAGACGGTGTTCAGGTTACCTGAAGCCGACGCTCATCAGCAGCTCCCTCCAGCCGGCGGCGCTGCCGGCCTTGTTCTCGATGCTCTTCTGCGTCGTGTACATCGCGTTCTTCTGCCCTCGCACTATTCGCTGTAGAGACTTCTCTACCAAGTGCAGGCAAACGCGGAGAGCATCTCTGAAAACGTTTAATTTGTTAGTGATGGCCACCTATACAATAGAGGAAGGAGCCTTTATTCGTTGAATTTGAAAGCTACTGCGCTATATTAACGTTATTTGTAATTTGAAAGTGATTGTTTCAAGATTAAAGCAATTTCATTGGCCCATTAACATACTGGTTAGTAGACTCCTGAGCCGCATAATTTTGATTCTAGCCCAAAATAAATATTTGTACGAAGAGCAGAAGTGTAAGTAGTAATTCGGCTAGACTCACGTATGTTTTTTCGGGATGGCCCGACTAGTGTCGAACCTGTATGAGGTCCTTCCTCATGTCTCCGCCGCGACTACGCTGCAATCGGCGAGACCTCATCAGAAGGACCTCCTATAGGTCCGCAACTAGTCCATCCAGAAAAAACATACGTGAGTCTAGCCGACTTAATACTTAGTCATGTGTAACACTCACGAAACATTTAATAATAAAATGCTTGTTGTGACTGGGTGTAAAAAACTACGGTGTAAAAAATGATGTGTACTTTATATTTGTCCGATTATCGTAACACAAAATCTCCCGAGGTTTGCTGTAGGGTCAGTTGGTCGTATGTATATGTGTCCTAAGAGGTTATCGTCAGTCGGATTCATAACAAGTGTGGTAGTGATTGGCGTGCGGCGTGTGGCGGCGGCGGGGCGCACCGGCACTTGTCGGGCGCGGCCAGCAGCTCGCACAGCGCCTGCCCCAGCAGCGCCACCTTGTTGCTGAGGCGCACGTTGGCGCCGAGCAGCGCCAGCCCCGCCCAGTGCGCGGGGTGCGCGAAGTGCTTCGTGTGGCGCACCGTCTGCATGGCGTCGCCCAGCGCCCTGCGAGCACGGCGGCGGTCATGGCGGCGGTCGGGACGGTGAGGGAGGCATAGCGATCATGTCCAACCGTGGAGGCGTTCGTAATGTTCTCTAGTGCTTGACATGCCTGACGACTAGACTTGGTTAATGTATAATAATAGACTATGCCCTCAAACCTTCCCACTCTGAGAGGAGATCCGTGTTCGGTGAAGCAATGAGAGGGCAGGTGGTGAATAATGGTAATCGGTTGTTGATAGTTGATACAAGCCACATTATATTTAAATATTTTCCTAACTTACTTGGCGACTCGACTGCCTTGTAACAACGCGGAGTATAGAGCGCGGTAAAGGATTTTCGTAGCCGTGTCTTGTGGTGCTGGCCAGAGCGTCACCAGTATAGCTTGAGCTCCCGCTGCGAGCAGAGCGCGGCAAAGTCTGGACACGCCCTCGCCGGCCACGGTCACTGCTTCGGAGTCTTCGGAGTCCTGGAGAACTGCGCTAGACGGAGCGCACGACAGCACCACCTGAACGGAAGAAAACATTTGTCTTTTTAGATGTAGGAAAAAATGAGTGAGATAAAAATCAATCTCTTTGGAGCCTCGAGAAACAACTCTGAGCTGGAGTTTAAGATTACTACTTAAGTAGTACAAAATATGATCGTTGCAGTTTTGGCAAACTAGGAAAGAAATAAAGTGAGAAGTTAGTGAGACGCTTAAAAAAGATTTTAGTGACTGTTTTAACGAACCAGACGAGCTGTAATTTTCAGGTTCATAATTTCGGCGGCGGTCAGCATGAATTCGGACGTGGGCGGCAGTTCTTCATTGCTGTGTGTGAGTTCTGCGTCTGGAGAAATATAATAATTCAATCAATGATCCCAAATCTTATCTTAATATTGATAAATTTCTTGAACTCTAAATACTCACTTTCTTCTTCATTCTCCGTGGACGTGTCTGCGGCGCCGCTGCCGACGCTTGTGTTGAGGAGGCGCTTCGCTTGGGAGTCGACCTGGAACAGATTCAGTTAGTATCGAAGCGGTCAAAAATTAAGATGCGAAATTACATGGATCGCTTAAACACAGGGAGCCCTTTTTAGGGGATGCCGATGTCCAGAAGCAGACCGTACCAACATCTGTACGCCTGAGTGTGAGAGATGATGTTTATCAAATTACCCGTACCACTTCTCCGGGACTGAGAACGATGCCTGGTGTTTTCCAGCAAATGTGAGTCGCGAAGTGGATACACTCGGCCTGCGGGAGCTGCGTCAGCACTGCCTCCTTGGACGCCTGCAAGGAAATAATATTGGTGAGATTTTGCTGAATGTCATGAATAACCTGGTGCGTAAAGTTAGGACGCCCTATACAAAAGACTCGATAGACAGAGTGTGCGGGGACCTGGTAGTCGGTGAGCGGCGTGACGCGCAGCATGTCGGCCACGAGCTCGGCCTCCTTGAGCTGCGCGTGCGCGGCCGCCCAGCGCGCGCCGCCCACGCGCGCGCCGCCCACCACCACGCAGCGCATGCCCGCCTCGCCGCCGCTGGACGCGGCTCCTGTCGCTCCACCTGCCCCCGTTCCAAGAATATAACACGTTCATATTACGTTTTAATTGTTAACATCTTTTATTGATAATTATTATTAAAAATATGATATGAAGGTTAATTTAAAATTGAATTTGAAGCAACAATATGTTTAATGAGAGATAGAGTGTAGGTGTTTAGAGTCACTTATTCAGTTTTTTAAGGCGTGGAAAGTCTGATCATCCGCATTTGATTAGCGTAGCAGACTACACCTTAAACTTTTTTCATTTTGAGGGGTGATTCAATAGTATAGTGTTCAATAGCGTCATGTCAGGACGCGCAAGGTCCGCACCGTGGTCGTGGTGCGCGCGCGCGCGCGCGTGTCGCTGGTGGCGCAGGGGGCGCAGCGCCGGCGCCGCCAGCAGCGCGTAGCGCTCGCACAGCGGCTCGGCGTCGGGCGCGGCGCGCAGCGCGCCCCACGGGCACGCGAACAGCGCGCCCTCCACCACCAGCACGAGCTCGCGCCGCCCGCCGCAGCCGCGCCGCCCCGCGCTGGCTGCGCACGCTCGCTCGCTCACGTCCCGGCCCGCGGGCGGCTCGGGACCTTCCACTTCGGAACTCAAAATATACTACTGCACTATCGGAAAGAAATTTTCAGGGACGAGAATAATAAGTCGCAAAACAATTTTAATAAAATGGAACTGTGAAATTATAATTCATTTTTCCGAGGTCAGGCGGTTCTTAGAAATTATAATAGAGAAAAAGAGGCATGAAGGGTCTAAGAGCAAAATGTAGGATAAATAAGGGCGTTAACTTAATGACGATATACCATGAGTGTTGTTACAGGAAGCCGGCAGCAAGTCTTCGAAGGGCGCGAGCAGCATTTGATACAGTGAGTTGAGGCACGGCGGACCTTGCCACGAGGGCTGCTTCTTGCGCGGCCCGTGGACACTCGACCTGCATCAAGGGTACATATTCTGAATAAGATTCGATAAGTTAACCATAGTTTTCATTAAATTAGTTTCAATATTCAGAACATTATATCGGAATAGGTGAAGATTTCTGGAAATATCTCATTATAGAGTGAAGGGATTATTGGGATACTATTATCCTCATCATCATCAGCCTGTTTTAGTCCACTGACTTACATTACCTAATTAAGGACATTTTAACCCAAAATCCCCACGCTAGCATACAGATTGGGGATCACAAAGCACATCTTTTCGTACTGTTCATCTTAGGGTCGTCAACGGTAATAATATAAGGAGGTATGCTTCACCTGGTCGAACCCTGCAAGCTTGCGACCGATCCTGCCACAGAGCCACCCACTGAGCCGACACTGAACAACGAACTCAGGGAGTAGTTGGACGAATTTAGCAGATGATTGCGTGTGACCTGCAGCGAGACCAAACATATGAACATTTCAAAGTTTTCGTAACAAGTGTTTATAAATAAAAAAGAAGACGGAATAGAAAAAAATCTTCAGGTCTTAGATTTAAGGTTAGGCATTTACTTAAACATAGGTCTTGCATTTACCAGATTCTTAATAGAATGTATAATATAAAGATACTGGTTGATCAAAGTGTCATAAGCGTCCGAAACAGAGGTTTTAGTATGAAGAGATGGAATGTAGTATAGGTCTTATAGTCATTTATATAGATCTTGTAAGTGGAAGAAGTAGAAGGTCTGTTGGGGTAGAGATTCGGTGTTGGTGCTCTCTGACTATCCCCTAAGAGACCAATATTCGAGGTTGTTCAGTAATTTTTTACCATTCTAGTAAGACCTGTGCTGGGTCTTTCGTCGGGTTCCCATTGGTCATCAGCATCGCTTCGACCCTGAGCTGTCTTGATCCAGGCGGACCATTCGCTGATACATCGCTCCAACTTCCCGGGACCTGGACAGTTATGTTTTAGTATGGTTTTTGAAAAATCAAATCTGAGGGATTAATAACCATTAAGCAGTTATGTTGGCATTTGGACTTACTGCTGTTTGGCTGAAGATCTTCCGGGCTGATATCTGGTAAGCTGTTGTCGTTGTCTTCTGTTTGGTCTACCAGCGAGATTTGATGGAACCTCAATATACCTATAGCAATAAATCAGTATTTTACTACCACAAAATAGTGTACATGCCAATGATACGATTGACCTGTTAGCCTGTTGGTTAGTGGACCTGACTTTTAGATCAGGTCGTGGATTCGATTCCACTTATTCATTCGATCATTTCGTTCTATGTAGTTTGTCAGCTATCTAGTTAACATAGAAGAGGCCCTGCCCATTTTTAGACCAGGGGCTGTGTAGAAATATTCCAAGATATGATAGTAATTTATGTGATTGTTTGAATGAAATGACAATATCTGTTGTATTTTATTACCTTTGTGAGGCTGCAGCAACCAGGCGTACAGTCTCCCGGCAGCCAGGCTGTAGTACAGCACGGGGGCCTTCTGCTTGTTGATCACCTCTAGCATCTGGTCCACTACCGAGGGAGTCCACTGCTCGGGGCGCTCCTTCGCTGGGTCTTCTGTTAAGCTCCTGTAACATCATATTGATTGTCAATCAGAACATTCACCTTGAGGATAAGGTATTTGTATAATAATTCAGATTATATTAGTACACAATTATTGTAGTTATAATTTTTAATTTATTTACAGTTCTTGTAACTAACCATATATTTTTAATATTCTGCCTGCATCTTACTTGAAGGGTTTAGGGGTATACCGAATTCAGAATGTTACCTCTGCGCTGTGTGTAGTTCCAAGTTGGCTTGGCTAAGAGGCCCAGTCTGTTTGTCTGCCACTCCGTCCAGCAGGCGGCAGCGGCCCCTCTCAGCCACCACCAGGGCTTCAGGGTGACGACCCAGCTCTGTGTAAAAATTAATCGTCATCATCAGCCCATCTCAGTCTATCGCTGGCTACAGGGCTGCCCCAGCAATTGCTTATATCGTAATACCAATATTATTGTTGATAAGAAATTTAGATGATAAAGTTTCTCGAAATTTATACCAATGTTTTCTGGCGTTATAATTTATGAACAGATAGAGGTTACGAATGGATTTTAAAAGGCCATAGGAAAGTCTAGATTCATTTCAACATAAAATGCACCGATACACACCGACAAGGACTCTTTGCAAAGCGTGCTGCGTGGAAGTATACAAGGACGCTATCTTCCGGTCCCTGTGCTTCTCGTTGCCCGACTCCAGCACCGCGAGGGCCGCCTGCAGCTGTTCCTTTGCTTCCTCCAGCTCCCCAGACGCCCACAGCGCAAATCCGAGCCTGTGCCGCACTCTCGCCTAAAATGGACAATGTGGTAGTATTTATTATTTGCCGAAAGACTTTAACTGTTATTTATTTCACATATTAACAGTAATTATACCGCCTCTCTTCACCGCTCTGTATGGGACCCGGCGTGTCGCTATACGTAATAACAGTAACAGTCTCGCCGGCGCCGTCCGGCCGTGAGTACCTCCTCGTCGGCGTCGGCCAGCCCCTCGGTGGCGGCCAGCGCCTGCCGCAGGTACGACACGGCGCTGCCGCACGCGCCCATGGCCAGGTGCGCGCGCCCGAGGTCGGCCAGCGCGCGCGCGCGCCCGCGCGGGTCCCCTGCGGACACGCAGCGCTCTGAGACTCGGTGATACGGAGCGTCTTAAGCTAACCCGTACAGGTTATGTGTTAATAGTCTATGAAATACAAAAAATAGAGCCATATTTTTGAAAAATATTATTACATATTTGGGGGTACTTATTTCAGAGTTTGGCAAATGCTTGGTAAGAATTTTTTTAAGTATGAAATGTGAAGCTAAAGAGTCTCCCGCGTTCGGATAATTGTGGGGATGAAACTTCTCTTCGTAAATAGCTAAAATGACAAGCAAAACGACATGCAGTTCCGTGTTACCGGAGGCCGTGGCGTGCCTGAGGCGGGACTCGTGCCAGCGCGCGGCCTCGGCGTGCGCGCCCAGCGCGGCGTGCGCGGCGCCCAGCCCGCCGCACGCGCGCGCCTGCGGGCCGTCGACGCGTTAGCATTGTGTACCTTGCTATATAGCAATATTTGGTGCCCTATTTTCTAGTTACTGATTTGTTATGCATTTTTTATTATGTGGTTCCAAAATGTGGTCATCGGCCACTTTAATAATCAGTTTTAATATTCTGATTTTGTTATTAGAGTATATTTGAGTGGTGTAAGAAATATTTCTTCATTTATCAGCAGAAATATTTTTGACAATTGCACAGCACTAAACAAACAGGTAAATTGGAGGTAAGGAGCGCGTGGCGCACCTGCAGGTGCGCGAGGCCGAGGCGGTGCGCCAGCTCCAGCTGCGCGCGGTGGCAGCGCGCGGCGGCCGCGTGGTCGGCGCGCGCGCGCTGCGCCGCGCCCAGCGCGTGCCAGGCCTCCGCCTCCATCAGCTGGTTGCTCAGCTCCCTGCGTGCGCACCGGTCACACGTGGGCGTCGCGCTCCGCGAGCCACGTATGCTTAAGATTTCATTAATACTCGGGTATTAATTAAATCTTGCAGTTGGGTATAAATTAACGTGCGATCTTTAGTTAGTAAATGAATAATGTTTATGATCCATTTTAATGTACTTGAGGTATATACCGAAGATTTCATCTGGTAACCTACGTTTCGTTTTACGATCTAAATCCATCAAATAAAGTAGTACGAATTATGAATACTAACACCGTAAATGAGAATAAAATAAGATAATTCTTAGCGAAACAAAGGCACTGCCTAAATTCACCGCAAGGCTGTGGATACATCGTGCCGCCGTCAATATGTTATCAAGGTATCGTTAATTACAATTGTATAATTAGGACCTACAAATGTAAGCTGTCCATCGTATATTTTAATACATGTATGGATAAACATTTAAAAATTTAAATATAATATTTTGATATAATTTTGATATAATCATTTTGATCGAATTAAACTGTTACAAAAGTTTCGATCAACTAGTTGATTTCGTATTCATATATGTATAGAGTGTGTTACTTGGCGATGGTTTTTTGATGCTCCAAGCAGGAGACGGCCTGGTCCAGGTTGTTGAGCGCGATGTGCAGGGCGCCGAGCTCGCCGTAGGCCTGCGCCTTCGCCTCCGGGATGCCTAGCTCGTGGGCCACCACCAGCCGCTTCTCCAGGCACACCAGCGCTTGCTGCAGGTTGCCGACGGATCTGCAAATTTTATTATACATTACTTATCTAGTCAGCTCGTACTGCCAAATTTCTTATCATGTATTATACATTCTCAAGCATTGCGATCTGATCTTAAGGTAAGCTCAAAATCTGTGTTACGGTAGCTAGACGGCGGACAAACTACATCTATGTAAAATAGTTACTCCATTCCAAACTTCGACATCTTTAAGGATTCATTTTTTTTTTTTTTAAGGATTCATGCGGCAGTATAACGTACTCATTTATTGCAAGAGTACATAGATTGACTGGCAGAGAATGCTTTTAACATTAAGTCCGCCTTGTTATTGCTTTACTTTTCTGTAAGGTTTAAATAAAGAACAAATAAATAAATAGATTGTAGCGCCATATAGAGAAGATTCTCGAAATAACACTATCGAAATCAGCGGGCCCCGACTCACTTGTGGCTGAGGCCGAGGCCGCGGTAGGCGCGCTCCTGCTCGCGGCTGCTGCCCAGCCGCAGCGCCGCGGCCAGGTGCTGCTCGTGGTACTTGGCGGCCTCGTCGGGGTCCCCCAGCGCGTCGTAGCAGTCGCCCAGCGAGCCCAGCGCGCGCGCCTTGTCCAGCGCGCACGTGGCCGTGCTCACGCGCTCCAGGATCGCCAGTTGCTGCGGTGGGGTACCGACACATGGCAACCGGAACCTTCGTGTTACATCTCTCGTCACTCATGTTGAGTGGTCCTGACAGATTGAGTGACATACGAGATTGTAAACAACTCACCTGTTCCAAATATCCGATAGCATCCTCGTAGTGGCCCATATTGAGCTTGGCGATGCCCAAGTTGCCGTAGGCCTGCGCCTCCAGAGCACAGTCCTGAAGCTCCTGAGCTCGCTCCAGTTGCTCCTAGACAGTTGGAGTCATGTTGTAACGTCGATAACAATTATCAATAAATGTTTTTTGATCAACGCTTATTTCGAATACTTCTTACTATTGTTAAAATTCTCTTCAAATCATTTTTTGTTTGAAAAATTAATGACGCAAACGATTTTGTATGAAGATGTAGTTCAGCGTGTCATGGTAGATTTAAAAATTAGTTATTGTTCGATTTTATTGCAGATGTTATAGTATTTTGAATCAATATTCACTGAACAAAAAAGAGTTCAAATAATGGCCACAGTGACCATCCTCACCCGGTAGCACCTGGCGGCGTGGGAGTAGTGTCCCAGCGCCATGTGCACGGCGCCGAGGTGCGAGTGGGCGCGCGCCTCTCCGGCCGCGTCCCCGGCCTCTTGGCGAAGGGTCAACTCCTGACGTTGAAAAGTAAAGTCAAATTTGTAACGATAACATCTGTATAATGATGTTCCATTTTAGTTTCTTGGGTCATAACCAAAACAGGCACTATTATTAAAAATATTCTATCAATTAAAAGCTATTAATTATGGATATAAACAAAGAAAATACTTTTATCTAACTATCCGTCGTAGTAGATTTTCATCATATTCAACAAGCAAGTTAGATAATACTTTATTTGTAGAAACACTACCAGATCAATATATACTACCTGAGTATGATGCCCTAAGGCGGCATCAAGTCTTCTCTGCAGCCGTCTCGCTAGTCCTAGAGCACCGCAAGCGGCCGCCTCCAGCGAGCGGTCTCTCGCCTGGAGAACAACAAACACACCATCATCCTTTTGTCGTTTTACTAAGATGGCTCTTCTTTTAGAATAAGAAGAGATAAGGACATGGTCCGTCCTGGGCTCTTGCAAATTGGCAGACTTCACACGTCATTTGGAGGACTCTAAGGTGCACAAATTTCTCTAAAACCAATTTATCCAGTATTCCAGGAAATGATGTTCAGTGGTCAAACCAAAATTTATTGAGATGTACGCGCCCTAATTTGAACTTAGGACGGAGAGTGAATAAAGTTTCAATGAGCCAAAATTATGTAAGAAGACCAACTCACCTGTCTCGCAAAACCTAATTGTCTTTGATACATCTTGACCGCTTCTTCTACATCACCCATTTTTATGAGGACGTCTCCAATATTCCCCAACGCCCTGAACTTCCCTTGCAAGTGCTGCGTCATGTGAGCTATAGCCAGGAAGTACTTCTGGCATTCCAGTGCTGTCTCCAAGTTTCCGAGGGCCAGATGAGCGAGACCCAGGTTACAGTACGCTCTGCCCATGTTCATCTTGTCCTGTAGGTCTTTTGCGAGTGACAGGTCTTGATCGTAATACCTATAGGATAAAAATATTGGCACGTGTAAATATCGTGACACACACACGCGCCGGTAATCTCCGAAGAGGTTGCGACGTGTTGGCAGCTCTTGTGTTATTGAAAGGCGTGTCGATGGTTTGACGTCTTTATTGTTACTGCACTTAATACA
>DWEI01001275.1:0-17231 GCA_018245875.1 Mysoria ambigua | reverse complement strand
ATTACAATATTAGCTTTGTTAGGTGGTCTTGTTTAGGTGGGATATTCTAATAATATCACATGATTCTTTGTGTTATTATAATTGTAATATTATATAATTGTAATATTGTAATAATAAGATATCTTTATATAAATGCCAGTCACAAAATCATAGACAATTTTTGTTAGATGTGTGTTATTCTTTTGTGGTAGAGAATTCACAACTTAAACATCAATTAATTTTTATTAATTTTGTTCGAAAAATTTACCTCTTGGTTTATCAAGATTTTTTTAAAAGATGTGCAACTTGTGTTTAAGGTTGCTTTATATTTTTGTATCTGAATTATTTTGATTCTCACTGTCTTAATTTCTGTCTTACTGTCACTGTCTTAATTAATTTAGGAAAATGAAATTATTCAGTTGCTTTATATAATTATAATATTGTGTTGTAACAATTGTTTTATACATATAAAAATAGTTTTGTTTAAACCTTCTATTTGGTTTAGTGATAAAATGAAAGTTATTCTCAGGTCTGGTCCTCAAAGGTATTATGGCCAAAACATTTTACAATTTTATGATTGAATTTAAACTAGATTTGATCAAGTTTTTTAACAAATAATGTTATTATTGAAATGTACATAATAAATTTTAATCATGTAATGGAATTTCATTGTGTTCAAAGTGTTTCATGGTATTTTAAATTGACTAAAAACAAATACATATGTTTAAACTGAATATAACAAATTTACATTACTATATATTGCAGTGAACCAACTGTATATCCTAAAATTGTATGTTAATCATAACACTACTAAAGTTATCATTGGTATAAATATACTTATATTTATTTATAACATATCAATTTTACTTTGTAATATTTGTATCAAAATATATTTTGTGGGACCATTTGAGATTGTAGCAATTTCGTTTATTTGTTAAATTTTATTTACTCGTAATTGAGTTTAATTTCTTGTATATTAACAATATTGTACTATTTATGTTGTTTATTTTGTTTGTTTTGTAATATAATATGAAAATAAATATCTTAGTTCCGAATTGATTAGTCTTTTAAATGGCCTCATAGAGCAATAGGTGATTATTAATTCCTTGTGATAAGTAAAAAAACTAAATTGAAGGTAACTAGATTTATTAAACCGATAACATTAAATTATTAACACATGTATGCAATGGAACTAATATTCTTTTTCCCATTTCTCACGCTCTAATCTCTCCTTCTTGACCTGTTCAACCACTGGAGTGAGATAGAGTTTGTCCTCCTCGAACTTGGTCCACTCCTCTTTGGGCAGAATAATCTTTTGCATGGAGAGTTGGATAGCACGGATCATACGGTAGTTCCGTTCATCCACAACGTGAGCGGGGAGACGACGGAGAGCTTCCTTCACATCCGCATCTTCATAGAGGCAGTCGTCACGAAGCAGACCTAGCATAGTCAATAATAGAATTTCAATAATTTGTTAACATTTCAAAAACAGTTTTTTCATGCAACATTTCTTCAATATCAGGGTTAACAATTATAAAATGAAACAATCAGTTAAGAAACCAATTTACCATTCTCGAAAACTTCAGTGTGACAATTTGTATAAAATTGCATGTTATAATAGTTGTGCAATATATATGGCTCATTGAGACCACACGAAATTTTAATAAGGAAAACAAGGTTGGAAACACGGTAGCATTAGCAACGATTCCATGCAGATGCATAGAATACGTGATATATATGTTTACTCGCCAACCTATATTTTTATCCTATTAATCCTGCACAGGTACATCTAGCACTGATAAAACAAGTTAATTAGGTACTTGTTTGAATTTTTGAACTACATGTTTATTTTGCACTCCCAGCTCATCTTATTCTTAGAAATGTAACTTCACACCTGTAATCCCCTAAAAGGTAGGCAGAGGAATGCAGAACTCTCCCACTTAGAAACGTTACTTTTATCGGTGACAAAAGAACTTAAATTGTAACATAAAAGTTATGACTATTTTACAATCTAAATAAGTTTGCAATTACCACACCTTATCAATCTAAACAAGAAAAATGTATAACACATTCCCAAAGATAAATTAATTTATATTAGTAATGAATTCGCGTTTGTCTGCTATCATACCTGATAGAAAACAAGACGGGGCCTCAAATGTAGCATACTGATTTAATGCTCTAATGGTGTTTTAAATATTTTGATTATTTATACAATGCTCCTTACATATATCTTAATGATAACTGGTAATGTGTGAAAGTGAGAAGTATACTCACCATATTTATTAAATCCTGATAGGTTGTAAGCCCATTTCCTTAGACTGCCTGAAACATATATTACGTTACATAACTGGAGTGTTTTTAACTCAACCGATATAGTATTTTCTAAAAATGAGACTTACTGCATGCGACGGCAGTCGTTCTGAAAGCCATTTTAAATTAGTATCAGGTAACTCGACTATAATAGCAAATATTTTTACTAAGCAGCTACCGAATGCATCGATTTGTCTTCTGAATAAACGAAAAATCAAGAAATCTTTGACAGTTCCATATGACATCCAATGTCAATTACCTTTTCGCTTTTTTCGTTGCTTATTACGCAAAGATGACTAATGTTTACAACTATAACAATATTATTGATTGTTCATGGGGTCCGATTTTGCTAAAAAAAACTGTTACATTTTTACATATTGGCATATCTTAGTGCTTTGTTTTGCTTTGTTATTGTATTGCTTTTGAATTTATTAAGACAAGGTGGTATTATAAGTTTCTATAATATTACACCAGAGTATGCTTCGTATTATGTCGTAAATAATCGTAGTCACAATGCTCTAATTCGACATATATTATAATTACTTTGGTTTTTATTTTCTATTGATCTCGAAGTGGACATTATGGAAACAAAAATAAATTTATACGATGATACTTTGTACAGTTCTCAATATAAAAAAGATGCTCATAATTACTGAAAATATCCATGATTAGAATGACAAAGTCACTAATAGTAATAATATTTGTTTCTTATAATCTTATCTCATTTATATTTTTTTTGGCTGAATATGTAAACATTCTTAGATATTACACTAAAATTAAATAAAAAAACTGTCATAAAATAAAGTCAGGTGTTTTGTACATGAAATAAAAATTCGCATATATATATATATATATATGTTTAGCTATAATTGTATTCGTTTTTAATAATTTTATTATTCTTTGTACACTATTAATTCCGCTATAATCACATGACGCTTAGAAGACACGAGTAGAACTGATAAAACAAAGCTACGCGTGCCTCGTTCGTGTTTCTTATCAGGTTGTTTATTTGCTTGACTCCGAGTGAACTTCGAATGCCCTCGCGACCTCCCAGTTCCTCGGCCCCCTTATCACTATCAGAGGGAATAAAATGAGGCGACGGAAGGTAATTTTATCAGATATTGTTTGGCGTTTACGCAGGATTGTTGTTCATACAAAGTGTTGAAATTGTTGCAACTTGAGAGATAATTCCAAGTATTCGTTATTTGATTTCGTAGTTGCAAATTAGTTGAAACTAATTTGTTTTGTGGTTTCTTTTACCCATCCTGCATCCAAGAGGAGGAATGCCAACTGACTGTCGAGACTGTTTGGGAATTCGTTATCGAATTAATACCCTGCACCAGACCTGGAAGTGGCTGCATCAGACAATCGCTCTCCACGAATATCTGATCTCCCTTTCGTCGGCTGATACTGACGCTGGATCTTGCAAGTGTTAATGTGTTACAGTTGAACTGTTGAACTTTCTAATAATATCATAACTGTAACATAGACTATTTTAAAAGTTTACGCTTAAAGCACTGATCGTGTTAGGTTCATACAGAAAAGTATCCGTTTCATTAGTATTAATTAAAACCACTAAGATGGCGCAGTCAATGTTGAGGAAGGTGGTAGTGAGCGGTGCATGCGTGATGGTGGGCATCACCAGACGATCGAGCGCTCGCAGCTTGGTCACCAGCAGCAAGGCGGTGAATTTGAAGAAGAATGACAAAGAGCTTCCAGCTGAGGGGGAGATCACCAAGTCGGTGTTCATGTCACAATCAACTGACATTTACACAAATCTGGCATTAGAAGATTGGATGTACCGTAACATGGATTTTTCCAATCACCATGTTATGATGGTATGGCGTAACGAGCCCTGTGTTGTGATTGGAAGACATCAGAATCCTTGGCAAGAAGCGAACGTCCCATTACTAAATGAGAGGGAGATTGCATTAGCTCGTCGAAACAGTGGCGGGGGCACGGTATACCATGACAGGGGCAACTTGAACATTACATTCTTCACACCGAGAGAGAGATATGATAGGAAATATAACCTGGAGCTCATCAAGCGAGCTCTCTTTAGAGGTTTCGGTATTAAATCCTCTATTAACGAGCGTCAAGATCTCATTGTTAGAGATAAATATAAAGTATCCTTTTCTTAAATTCTATAATATACTATATATTTGTTCATTTCTAGACTAAGTAACAGAGGTTATAAGAGACCATTTCATCATACTCTTTGACTGTCAAGCAGTGTAGATGCAGTTTAATGGTTTAAGCCATAATTGTTATCTTATAGTTTAGGATACTAGCCATTTGCATCCTATGAGGCATATGGTATGGATCTGATGTGATCGGGAAGGCAGAGGAGGTAGTACACTTTCATGTTTCACCATTTACATTTGTGTGGTGAGTATAGGCACAAATAGCCTGAGCCCCGATTAGGAAATCTAAATAACAAAAATATAATTTTACCAGTCCCGGGATTTGAATCCATGGTGTACTGATCAGCAATCACACTTCCAAACCACACAACCAACGACACAGTTACCAATATAACCAACAAGGTGGATTTATACATTTATTCGATAACACATTTCTTTTCGATTATTATGATATTTTTTTCTAAGTGCTGTTTGATAGCATCAATGGTAAAAGTAATATTAATTAGTATGAATATTGGTCTGCATTTTTCAATTATTAAGTCATATTTAACGAACAATTACTGGGTGTTGGCTGCCAAGATTGTTCGGAAAGCCATTTCCTCTTAAGTTGGTAACAATTACTAAATGTTTAACATAACAAATACTTAAATTATGAATTCAGTTATAATTTTCTAGCGTGTGTGTGTTCTTATACTTATCTTTGTTTGTGTCCATACTTTGATATACATATCTAATATGGAAGAGTTGTATGTAATGTTATTGTAAGATAAGTTTATTGAACGGAACTCTATTTTTAGGCCTCGTAGAATACAATTTATATTATACAAATAAAATGAAGTATTAAGTGATGTGGAATATGAATAATATTTATAGTTGCATGGTATAATATCCTTAATGGCCGCTCTATCAGATCTCTGGCACAGCAGCCAAGCTGGGCCGTCTCACAGCTTATCACCACTGCACACTTCTAGTCAATGCTAACAAGGCAGATCTCAGCAGAGCACTTGCAAAACGTGAGGTGAGTTCACAATCTGTTTTACAACTAGATTTCATATGAATATTTTGCCTATAGAACTAACCCAACTTGAGAAGGGCTACTTACTACTCGATTATGTACATAATTTTCTTGCACGTTTTATTGTTGTTTTTTACGATTATCGCTGAGTCACTGACTGTAGGCAAGTGATAGCAACAGTGTTGCTTTAATTAAAATTTTCATTGTCGTTTTTCTTTGTTTATTTGTAACACGTGCATATT
The DNA here is from genome assembly GCA_018245875.1 of Mysoria ambigua. Classification (NCBI taxonomy): domain Eukaryota; kingdom Metazoa; phylum Arthropoda; class Insecta; order Lepidoptera; family Hesperiidae; genus Mysoria; species Mysoria ambigua. The sequence goes on along the minus strand of DWEI01001275.1, from coordinate 11,541 downwards.
TTGTACATATTTCACTGAATAATGTCATTAATATCACATTTGTTCAATCTTTGAATATTGCTAATTATTATTATAATGTTGTTCATGACTTGATACAAACATAAATCTGTCCTTGATGACTGTAACATTTGATTGTTTAAATTTTGTGTCTCACCATTGTACATAAGAATAATATTTATATTTTGTATATATATAGCGTTTTGAGTGTGTGTGCTATTATCACTTCAACTTGACCCTCGACTCCAGCACACAAGTTAAGAACGCGTTAATTCTATCTAGCATGGCATACAGACGCACGCGACGGCCTCCACCCGCTCGGCCGTCGCCAACCTGGCGGACCTGGACAACAGGGTCACCGTGGACAGCCTGCAGAGCGCCATCGGCTACGAGTACCTGCGGACACGGGCACTCCAGGTGGTCGACGGCGGTCAAGACCAGATCTCGAAGCAGAGGGGCTTCCAGTACGTGAATCCTACCGACGAATGGTATCCAGGTATGTAAATAACGTATATGAAAGTATAATTCTTATAAATGAGAGAAAATAAGGCATAAACTAGTGATGTGTAGAATAAGTTTGGTAATATTTTGGTGAATTTTAACATTGCAATCTATTAGGCCTGGCTGAGTTGAAGAACGAACTGCAGACGTGGGAGTGGTGCTACGGCAGGACGCCGGTGTTCACCGTCAGCCGCTCGTTTCCGGTTCCCGCCGAACTGCTCGCGCCGTCCAAAGTTTATGCGGCGACACAGGAGCTGGTCATCAACATGACCGTGGAGAAGGGCCTAATCAGTGACGTAACACTGAGCATTCCCCCGGGACTGGTGGAGTCCGGTTTCCATGGTGAGGCGTCGGTCATCACGCACCTGAAAGGCAAGAGGTTCACGTCCGAAGCTCTGACGGCTCTCCAGGACGCCATGTTGACCCGTCACTCCACCGGCGACTCGAAGAAGCTGGACGAAAAAGAGCAGTTCGTCGCGAAGTGCTTCGACCAAGTGGTCAACACTGTGTGAAAATTGTTACTTCATAAAAAAATTACTATTCGTATATTAAGATTTAGGTGCTATACGTAATATATTGTTGGTTTGAGTATCATTATTGTGGCGATGTTTCTATAAATACTTTTATCAGTTGGCTGCAACTGTTTATCTTATAATGTTAGGATATATAAGATATAAATGCAATTAATTAGCTATACTGACAATAAATTTTCACTGTCTTAAATAGCTTCTTGTAATGTAACGGTTATTTCCAATGTTCTTTTTTTTTTTGTTAATTTGTGTCTCTTACAGGTTATCTGCTTTCTTACTATGTGTTCTTTTAGTTTAGTGTTATATTAATTAATATTTTAGGCGCATAGCGTGACGTTGCACGTGTATTTGGTCATGCTTAAGATTTTATAGACAAAAAAATATGTTCAATAACAGTAGGGAAAAATCCTTTTTTGTCGACTGTGACACCTTTGATTTTAAATTTCTAAGTGTTTTCACTGCACTGTGCAATGTTTCGCTGTGTGCCTGTGAATTACACGCGAATAGCACACCGTGCTCAACGCTACAAGAATGCATCATATCATTTGTTTTAATTAATTAAATTATGTTTTTTTTGTAACTGAATTAAATTACCCATGTAATGTTACTTATCGAGCGTTCATATTATGTAGCATGTATTTTCTTAATTATAATCTCTTTTTAGTTGTGTCATCTTAACCTTTACTTATATCATTCATTTCGTATCGTACATATTGTAAGATCTGTCCTCAACGGGAACTTTTTTGTATGAAATGGACTTTGTTTATATGTAGATAGTTTTCTCATATGTATGCTTTAATTAATAGGTTTCCTTTAAGTGCGATGACGTAATCAGCTGTTTTTTCGTTTATCTTTGTTCCATGTGATTAACACTTATCAGTAGTTGATTTAATAAAATAATGATAATGTCTCGAACTTAATCATTTATAATATACATTGTTAGTTATAATCGTGAGTTAATGAAATATATACCTATATCATGATGTTTTTCTTAACAAATATATTAATTACATGGACTTTGTACTAGCTGATATAAATTTTATTGAAATAAAATTCGATGATAATAATGTAATGTTTTTATTTAATGCACGCTTGGATTTCTTTCTCCTTTTGTATGTATAAACAGGGAGGGTCATGACCAAGAATACAACGGCAAATAATTGAACTTGAAGGTAAAACAATTAGAAATAACAACAGACCCAGTAAGTAGTGTTTGTTCACATAAACCTGAATTGTCATTAACTTTCACATTAGTCTATACATAAAATGGAGATTGTTACACGTTAAGACATTGTGAATCGTGCGCATAGCATACGCATTAGTAATGGATTATTGAAAAATATGTGCACTTGTCCTCGCACAATAAAAACTTGCTTGAGGCCTGCTCTTCCTCTCGCTTTCTGAGGAGTCGGGTGGTGGTCGATGGCCGGCGCAAGCGGAGCCAGTCTGTGTTCGTACACAGCGGCGCGCGCGCACAAGCCGCCATATTGGATAATACGCGATGCCATGACAACCGCGTAAACAGACCAATCTGAGAAAAAAAACGCGGGAATTTTTAACTATAGACATACGCAAATACAGTGTTGTGTTATCTGTTTATGACTTAACAGTTAATTTGTAAAGTAAGTATAAAAGATGATGGTAATAATTTAGAAATGCGACTTTTCGCCTCTGACCTTTTCCTCCCGAGTTAATAAATGTAATGAGACGTTCCACTAACACTAAAGTTGTCCTTGGAATTGAAATAGTATCCACAATATTGTGCTCGTATCATAAAACAGCTGAAATACGTTTGCTTTCAATGGTTAGCTAACTTAATATAACTATATGCTTGCGCATCTTTACAAGATTAAAGATAATATGTAATTATACATTTTATAAAATAATATATATTATTATTATTAATATTAAGTACGTATGTCATAACAATGTCGTAAGATTTTCTATGTAATTTTAAATACGCGCGTAGTTAAACAACACTAACATTAAGTGATTTCCTAATTAAAAATACTCCACGTTACAAATTGCAAAGGTAATGAACACTTAAACAAAGTAAATATTTAACCAGTTATTTCGGTAACTTACATCCTATGCAAGTTGTCTTTTCGTTTTTTTTCTTTTTATCAATAATATGCTATAAATAAAATATATTTTAAAAGGTGGAAGGAAATTACTACTTGTAGGTAAATGGAAATAATATGTTAAAATGATTTGTTGTAATCTCATAAATGTTACGTATGTATGTTTTATACAATTTTTCATAAATTATGTATAAAAAACTAGAAGGATACTTTGAACACATATGATTACGTTGCGAACATAAATCTAATATTTTCATTACATCAAATATTTTGTCTGCAGTATTTTTGTTACAATAGCTTTTCGTTGACGCTCTGTAAGATTACGTAGTTCACCTATTTCGTTAGTCCAATTTAGAAATCGGGCATCCTTAGTTCAGTGGTTTAACAGTAGTCGCAATTACTGTCGGTGCATTTATTTCGGCAATAAAGTCACTGATTCATTGAGCGTGGCTGGGTATATCGGTCAGGTAATGATACCGGCTAATTAATGACACCGATCGAATAATGGCACCGGTCATGTAAAACAAGATTGCTGTTATTGATCAGTTGATATAAGAAAATTATTTTAGTATTACATCGCATGCCAGGTTTATTACGGGCTAAGCAGAGAGGATCGGGTGCTAAATATCTATCCATACATACTTCACATGTTTCTACATTTATCATTCTCATTATACAGGCATGGCCATTACAAAAAATAGCTGGCTTTTCAGGTAGGTATTACTTTACATATTTAGTCAATTCTTTTATACATGGACAAAACATAAAAAATAAAGCCATTGTTTTGGCTTTATTTTTCACACACACTGACGTTTATCGAAAAACATAAATTGTTATATTAATTTATTTTTAAATAACAATCAACAACAATTTGTGTTCATGTGCGCGTTTATCTCGCGCGATTGTAGAGTTCCTTGGTAGAGTCTTCCTGCTTCGCAGCACAAGAATGTTCAGATACACGTACGTGCCAACAAAGAGTCTGCGCCATGAATCAATTATTCTTCTTATAAAGACATTACGTCTGCACATGGCTGAACTGCTTAGACAGGAAGCCTTTTATACTTTCTCTGCTCGTGCGAGAGCCCGTACACTTGTACGTTACTTTTAAATTTCCATTATTACATTTATACATTTACTTTTTATCGATAACCAGTTTGCTAGGTTTCGATAGTATGTGTCTATGGTATCTAGCATGTGTTGAAATGTCACTCAAAGTGAGAAAGTGTTTGTGTTTGAGTCGTATTTTGAAACGAACAGCTCCCGCCTACGCGGTATTTCTTGCTTTCCTACCTGTCGCATATAATTGTTCCCGTGAGCAAGATGGATTTTCTCTCGTTTTGATGTTGATCATTCGAAATGAGAGTTACGAGAAACACTTTAAATATCTCCAGTCGCTATTACGGTGAAGGGAAAACATCGTGAGGAGACGTGCACACCTCGTGTCCTCAAAAAAATGTTGTCTAAGGCGTGTGAAGTCTGCCAACCCGCACTTAGCCAGCGTGGCTGGTTATGGCCTTACCATTTTTCAATTCCAACAGTGGAACGATAGTAGGGTACACATCGATCGATCGATCGATCGATTACACTATTATATTTATATACATAATATTCTTTTTTCTTCGCTTATTCTTTATAATAAGTTTTTATGACGTCAATTTTCGCATTCCTCCATGTGCACAATATTCTTAAAATGGGATACGTCATATGTCAATATACTTATTATAGATTTGTTGAAACCTCTTTAGTTCTGCCTATTGTACTCTACTTATACTAATCGAGAAACATTCGCCAAATTTCACATTATTCACCAGAGATTTATTTCAATTATACGAAGTATCTATAAAAACGCTATGCGACAAACATACATACATTTAAACACATAATTATATAAACTAAGTTGTGATAGCGCAAGTAGATTAAATACATTGGAAATGTTTGGACCATTATTATTATTATTAGAGAGCCGTTTTTATTTCTGATCACCTGAATTTTAGAATTATTCTATTTCTAAGACCATTATATATTATGGTATAAAAACCCAGTTCCATGATTATGTCTGTTCAGTAAGCGTACTGATCTCAAGGTCTTATTACGGATTTAGACACCGAATTTAGGAAATTTCTTACATACCTCACGCGTATAATACCCGAAGGGGTAGGCAAAGAAACGTAGAAACCTCCCACTATGGAATAGCCTATTCCCATACACCGGGTGAACATCTAGAATCCGAACCACTACTAGAAAATCTAAATTAGGAAATTTTGCAGAGTTTCACTAGAGAATTGAACCCGGAACCTTCTCATCGGTAGTCGCACTTGAAAACAACACGACCAACAAGGCAGTTAGTTAACAAATAGTAAACATAACTTCCAGTTTGGGTGCAATTTGATAATTTTACCATTTTTAATAAGTATCAAGTAGTCGTAAACACTTGACGGAGTCGCTCATCGAGTGATCGCAAGTGCGACTGCTTTTCAAAAGGTTCAGAGCTCAAACCCAGGCTCGGAAAGCATTAGTCGGTTTTTATAACTTGATTTTTCAATTTCACGGAGTCCGTAGTTCTTCCTGATGGGTGGCTGTTACATTGTGTGGTGTGAACTGGACTCCCTCGTTTACCTCATCGCGGAAATACACGCGTGATATTAAGCAAGTCAACCTATTTAGCTCAGCCTGTTGCAGTCCACTACTGGGCATAGGCTTCCCGTGAGGGGTCATGCCCATCTTTACGCTGGGCACGCGGATTGGGGGTCGCAAAGTTGAATGAAAGAAAAACATGTTTATTTTGCATGATACGCAGTTACAGGCAACATAAAAGGAATATATATATAAAATTAGTTGACTAAAGTTTAGTCTTTCGCATCGCATACGCTGCTGCCAATAGGCCGTTAGGATACTATGCTGTGCCGTGACAGCCCGCGCCACACCGCGATCTACCCGCGCCGGGCTTGCTCGCCTCTTATGACACCCTGTATCCCAACATGGCGTCGGGGAATGTATTCTAAGTCCGCCTACAAACGGACAAAATTCCGGATATTATTTTTATTGCTCCATATTTTCAATTCCATCATATCTTCTTAGTACTTGTAATACTTGTGTGATATAAATGGCAAACTGTATACAATTCTTATGATAATTATCATGTATATCTGGATAAATATCTGTGTAAAAAATTGTTTGGAGAATATCCAATTTTTAATTATGTACAATCAGTAAAAGATAAAAATTGCCACGATGAATCCAGCTAACGAAATAAACATGTATGACAGTTTAAAAAGTTCGTTCGTTCGTTCTACATTTCAATAAAAACTTTTAAAATTCCAATAAAAAATAAAACAACCTTCATCACCCATCAACAACTTCACGGATCGCACCAGAAAAAGTGTCGGATTCGAATTCCATACAATAAAATCTCGTACTGGACGTATACAATAAAAAAACAAAACACCAAGATGTTTATCTCAAACACTTTATATCTCAGATTCATTTTCCTGCAGTGTCGATACGACGTGATAAATCTGCGGTACGCACGATGCCGTCAGAGGAATTGTGCAGGATAACTGAATATCTTCTGTCCCACGTTTTTCATCAATCCTGATAGATATAAGCCAATCGGTTGTGCTCACGATTTGTTAATTAAATTTACTAATTAATATAGTAAAGTAGAGTCTACACGCGCACCATCATTACGCAACTTGGACATCTGTAACATGCGATCGTTTTTTCAACGTATGCATTAAAGTTGTCCGACTTAGCTACATAAAATAAAGAAAAAGTAATAATAATTCCTGAAAAGTAATAAAAATACATAAAGGCGTAGAAAATCGGTATTAGTTTATCAAAATTGTTGGAAAATAGAATAGAAAATATTTTAACGACTTTACGGTGTTCACACGTTTTATATAAAAAATAAATAAATGTGATTTACTTGTGGACTCGCCAAAGTGTATAATTTTGTTATTAGAATGATTGATGACTGTATAAATACTTTTACACGAAATCCGAGGCCTATTAACGTGTGGTACAAGCCATATTTACGCATAAATATATAAATTTACATTAACAATTTTTTATTTATAATTACAAACCGTAATATCCAAACATGTATTCAATTAAATAGTTATGTAAATGAATTATTATATCCACTATAAATTTACTATTAATCATGTTACCGGGCCTAATATTACAGTTCTACAAGAACATTTATAAAAATTTCATTGCTTCGTTTAAGTAAATTTAGTATACTTTGATCTTAGCCAAAAGGCCGAGAAGCGATACATTACAGTCCACTTTTATCGTTGCCTACATAAATAACATATACGTATAGTCAATGGTTACTGTCTTTTATAAATAGGCCTATAATCCCCGAAGAAGCAGGCAGATCACTGGACTACAGTACCAGTTACGTTTACGTCCTACTATGGAATAGCGTATTAGTGATGGAATAATAGATAAAAATCGTGTTTTAAAGATAAAGTATCTTGTTTTAAAAATAAGGTATATTAATGTGAACGCAATTTTTTGAGACAACTATTGTATTAGCGTAATGTCACCGCGGCAGCGTGCTGCTGCTGGTTTCGTTAATATTCACGTTCATAGGACATGTGAGTGACAGCACAGGATAATGTAATGAATATACAATCACACAGTCCACCTACCTTCAGTATGCTAATTTACTCGGTGTGGGTAAAACCAGTATCCAGTAGCCGGAAGAGGTTGACCAGCAGCGAGCCGATGATTACGAAAATACGTCACAATTCATATGAATAATTGTTCACTAAAGCATGTGAGTTCCGAATCCGCACTTGGCTAGCGTTGCAGACTACATATATCCTTAACTCTATCATACAGAGAAGACACGCGTATTTCAACAGTGGAACGATAAAATGGGTCCTTAATACAATACTTTATATGTAGTAACACATTGAGGCTTCGACTAACAAGTATAAAATGCCGATAATCCGTATTGTTGTATTAGACTCGATCGACATATGAATTAGAAATAAAATACATTAAACAGATTAATGACCAAGACTGTCTTGATCACATTGGTCAGATACCGGCTGAGGGAGGATTCAAATGTGATGAATTTCGGTGAAGCACGTCACTTTTGAATGATTAGGGATATTTAGCACTTTGTACTCTCTACCTACCCCATAAGGACCTAGCGTCAAGGGCTAAAACACTATATTCATTAGTCACAATTGAGATTTAATTTAACACTTGTCTAATTTTATAAGCTCCATAGAGACAGGCGCGTAAATTTTTTCAATGCGTCTTGATTTGCTTCTACTAAGCTGTTTTCAACAAACACGTAGTTCATAGTTCAATGTCAACGTCAATGTGAACCGTATAGAATACAATACTTTGTTACAAACGAACCAATTGTACAATACACGTGTGTACATATTTTTATTCAAACCCGAGTTCCATCGTGGGTGTGGATAGACAAGGTCAGAATTTAAATATGAAGTGAAGAAGCGGGCAGTTAACGTTTTTTAATACCACTAAATATTTAAATTTATGCAAGTATTCTTAAATGCATAATTAAATTGACTTATGGATTACGATTTAATGGAACGGTGTCATTGATATGATCTAAATATTTGAGGTAGCGCCAGCGCCAGCACGCCTATTAAAATTCATTAACGTTATGCGTCTGTATAATCTGTGCCTCTCATTCACGTCGTGCCCAAATAAAGATACTCAATATTTGGATTTTTAATTAAAAGATGCAAATATTAAAATTTAATCTTTAACTCTGAGTGTATTAAAAGATTCATTTTCACCTGTCATTTAGGTACGTTTTGCCTCTGTTTAATTTAAGTTACATTCATCTTGTACGTTTTTAAAATAACTTTATGTGCATTTCAGATTGCCGCTACATTACACACGTGACTAATATCGTACGATGGAGAAGGAAAAAATCGTATTTAAGGTAAGTCAATAGACATCTATAATATTAGTCTACTTTTATAAAATGATCAGGTATGTTAATTATGCGAAACTTGTAACCCATCAATAATGCACGGTAAATGCACGCGAATATTACAGAAAAATCGAAATTGGGTCTTACTTAAGTCAAATAAGAAGTGGAAATGATTGTGGATAATTAAAAAAAAAACCAGTTAATTTGTCCGCGGTTTGGGAGCCGCGACGCTTAACGGCGGCACGCGTGACAGAATTTGTAAATTTTTTTTAACACCACACATTTGCACCGCGACTTTTGGGACAGCCGTTCGCATTGAACTACTGACACAAATTCTCATGTGGCACGGTCACGTTTGTCAAAACGCTCCTGTCAATTTTTGATCGATGTGCCCCGTGTTGACAATGCCTTCGCGGCGCCTTCGCGGGTAAACAGTGGGATACCGACACTAATAGATCTAAGCTTCCAAGCCTTGGCCTTTGAATTCTCTTGACTTCGCCCGAGCCTTAGTCGGCGGTAGGTACATTACTCATTTCTTCAATATGCAATATGTAATGTTTTTGATTTGTATAGAAATAATTCACAGTCGCTTCGGCGGACAACAATTACTATTTTATTATTATCAAGGCATTTTTGCCGATTACTTTTATCATATATTAGTCCAGTGTTGGATGTGGGCCGGTATCTGTGGCTTTTCACATCAAGCTTCGGCTCTGGACGGACTGAAATAGGCTAATGATAGTAATGATTAAATGTCTAGTGATCAAAAAGGTAAGTACGTAACGGAGTAATTTACTAATGACGTAAATCACGGCTACCTAATATATTAAATATTTTAAGACTTATGTACTGAATTTTATCATTATCAGGTGGAAATTTGTTGACGAAACGTGATAAAATATTCCTGTTATTATAAAAGTACAAACAAATATCAACGCAGAAGGAAGTTTATTACGTTTGACCGATAAAAAGCACGTTAAAATGTTTATGCCTACAAAATGATGATAATCATGACAACACGGACTGAGAACGCTCCTACAAATGACAAACGTAAAAATTTATTGTGTGCCTATAAAAAATATTAGAGTATAAATTCGCCTGAATCGCGGTCGATCTCATACTAAACCTTAGTAACTTGCCATGTTTTTTTACACAACGAATATCGCTAGTTTCAGAATAACTTTCTATTTCCAGTCATTATTATCCATCAGGGGCTGCGACAAAATCTATCGATCAATCAATTTTATATCGATACAGAACTTATCTATTCTATACTTCAACTCGGACACACATTAGAGTCGGTAAACAATAGATCTCTATGCTAATTGGATGTCATGTCTTGACAAGAGATTTGTCATTCTATAAATATGCATTTTCGTGACTTTATTATATAGGTGGCTACCAGATAATGACCTCACACAAATATTGACATGTCTCAACACTTACACGACTTATTAATTAATTAGGACGTTTCAGATAACATCACCACGCCCATATTTCTCAGAAATAATAGGTAGTACAGTGCGGTACATTTCCACGTTTTAACAGGTGTGCTACATCGGGCACGAATCCAGACTTCGCGTTACCATTGGGGAATTTCAACTTACAACAACCCAATAATATTTTACCTCACTCGGGATCGAACTTTGCAACCACTCGCCTCACTAAGTACTCACGTATTTTATAGTTATTAATTTGCCTACTTGTAGATTTCTGATATAAGGTACTTGCGTTGAAATTGTATTCTGTGGTATGCGCAGTAATGTCTGTGGTTTATGGATAAGTATTGCACAAATGTTCCGTGCACTCGCCGTAGACAATGCGGTTGCGTCAATGAAATTGGAAAATGCTTGAATTCTCGAACACGTGTGTCCAACTGCCCGCTAGAGGCCAGCTTCATTAGCGTTCCAACGACAAAATTCAGCAAATGACCAATAGAGATACGTCTAGGCGTCTGTTTACGAGTGGAGACAAGTCTGCCCAAAGGTTATCTTAGGCAGAGCTATAGCATATAAAAATACACTGTACTATAAATTATATTTTAGAAAACTACAAGAGACAAACAATTATTATCTGCATTTTAACGATTTGCTCTATTGAGATATGTCTTGTTATGTAGAAAGTTATCTGTTGTCAATTTGACGACGTAGCAAAAAGAAAATATATTTTAGAGCCACGTGTGACGTCATACGAGCGTTACTGTATAAAATATATTGTTATATACCTTGCTATAATATATATTATAGCTTCGTGTGTGACGATCTTAAGTCGCAAAGTTTTTGTTAGATGTGTTAAATATATTTACAAAAACAGATCTTTGTATTTAAGTATAATATGTGTACGGAATACTAGGTTTTCAGGTACTGGTCGTGAGTTTTAAAACGACGTGTTTGTTTATCAATAGCTTATAAATAAAGAAAATATTTTTGTATCATTTTTACAACGAAACGTAACGAGGGTGCTATTTATAGTATACGAATTATAGATATTGCTATTTTATTTAAAT
>DWEI01001274.1:0-17232 GCA_018245875.1 Mysoria ambigua | reverse complement strand
AACGTAACCGGTGAATTGTGGGAATGTTCTGCATTCCTCTGCCTACCCCTTCGGGGATTACAGGCGTGAAGTTACGTTTTATCATATATAGATATCTCAACTAAGTGGACACGTGTAATGTACCTTCTGAAGCGACATCTGTTTGCGTCTTGGTGAGCCAGGCCTGGAAGTGGTCCACGGAGCGCAAGAAACGGTGCAGATCGCCGGCCTCTTCCAACTTAGCGTCGCGATCCTTCAACTGTAACACAAAAAGGCTTCTATTCAATACCTTAAACAAAATAAAATTTGATGTGTAATGAATGTTGTGGATTCATTAATGTACTGGATATAAATAAATCAATCAAGATAGATTTCACATAAGAAAATTTTTGGAGTTACTTTCATCACCGTCAGATGTATAAAACCATCATGTTGACTAACTGGTCTTATTTCCATCCAATTCTATTTTGAAGTTAAATTATACAAAACTATTATTACAACGTAACATCAGGTATCAGGGCGGCCCAGATAGCATCGAATGCTAAGTATATTCATCCCACTCCTCGTAAACACACGCCGGTTTCGACAGTTTGCAAGGCGACGGTATAAAGAGGGGGCGAGTACCATGTGCGTGAGCTGCTCCCAGTTGTCGGTGATCTGCTGGATGCGGTCGCGGATGAGCCGCGCCTCGTCGGGGTGGTCGTGCTCGATGGCGCCCGCCTCGCTCTCCAGCGACGAGATGCGCGCCTGGATGGCGGCCAGGTCGCGCTCCATGCCCGACAGCCGCCGCTGCAGCGTCATCACGCCTGCGCCGCAAGCGGGCCGAGTCATTGTCTTAACATCACTCATCTACTGCACAGTTGTTGCCGACACATTTATAGCTCTCAAAGTACATAATCACTGTTAGAAATATTCAGAAACACTCATGTTTAATGAACTTCTGTTTGTTTCAAGGAAGTGACGGAAGATGCGCTAGCGCGCAGGCGTACCGTTGAGGTCCATCTCCAGGTCGTCGGTCTGCTGCAGGATGCGCTTCTTGTCCTCGATCCAGGAGACGGTCTCGCGGCACTCGATGTGGAAAGTGTGCACGCCCTGCGCCGCTTTGAGCTCGTCCTTCTTGCCCTCGGCCTTGTCGCGCAGCGCGGCCCAGGCGGCGTTGAGCGCGGCCTGGCGCTGCGCGATGCGCGCGGCGGCCGGGTGCTCCACGTGGATGAGCTGGCGCGCCAGCTGGTTCACGACGGCCACGCGCGACGCGTTGGCGTTCATTTCCTTGTCGAACCCGTCGTACCTGGCGGACCGCGTATTTTATTGTTATCGTTGCTCTTGCACAAACTTTTTTCAGAAGTTTAGATTGCAGGCCCCACGTCATTAACTTTATTATGTTGACTATATGAAACATTTTACAAGAAAAAATATGTTGGAATATAAATGGTAAATTACATCAACACACAAATCAATCAATACCCAAATCCATCATTTCGCTGTGTTTATGTTTTTAATGGTAATAGAAAATTTAGAGCCAATTAAGGGACCTCCTTACAATGTGATTATTAAAGCAGTATACTAAAACATTTTTAACTGTATTTGGATAAATATGCACGAGTAGGTCTGCGACCGACAAAGAGTGTATTAGCGAGACGGCGGCACCTGTGCTTCATGATCTCGACGTCGTCGATGTCCTTGGGCGGCAGCATGGTGTCGAGCATGCGCTCCTTCTCGGCGATCCACTGGTCGGCGGCGTCGGCCTCGGCCAGCAGCTTGAACAGCGACAGCGCGTCCAGCAGGCGCTGCTTGCGCAGGCGCGCCAGCTCGGCCAGCTCGCCGTGGCGCGCGTCGATGGTGGCCAGGCGCGCGCGCACCTCGGGGCTGTTGGCGTCCTCGGCCGACAGCTGCGCCGCCTGCGCCGCGCGCACACTCGCTATTATCGTCTACGAACCCGTGCTACTGTATAGTAAAGTACTATAATCGAGTATTTTACAATAACTAGAAAATTGGAATTGTAAGTTTGGTTGTATTTTTATAGAATTCTTTGAAATTATGTATGTGTACACAATAGCAATTCAAACACTGACCAGTTGCTTGAGTTGCTCAATGATGTTAGCATAATTCTTCAGCTCATCGGTGACGTCCTTGTGCTTCTTCAGCAGGCTCTGTACCTGCGCTTCATCTACTCCCGTGTCCTCCGACGACACCAATCTGGAGGAAAAACGAACTTATATTAAACTATTTTATATAGAATAAAAATAACTTCCAAATTATATTTTATTTTTTCTACCCAATCTTTGCCAATACAATTAGCTATTAACTGTAAAATTCATTAAATTTAAACTTATTTGTCAAATAGAAGAAGGAGAAGTAGACGCCAGGCGTGACAAGGGCGTACCGCAGCGTGTCCAGCATCCAGTTGTCGATGTCGTCGGCGTCGGCGAACAGCTGGTGGTACTGCACGGCGGCCGCCAGGCGGTGCTTGCGCAGCGCCGCCACGTCCAGCAGGTGGTTCCACTGCGACAGGATGTCGCGCAGCCGCTCCTGCCGGCCCAGCGCACGACCCGCTACACTAACCGCCGGAAACTCGTATGAACTTGTAACCGACATAGACACACGTCTCGGCACCTGTATGCGGTCTGCGCCGAAGTGGCCGTGCGAGACGAGCTCGTCGCCCACGGCCGCCACGTCCATGAGCTGCGGCTCGTGCGCCGCCACGTCCTCCTCCAGCGCCTTGTGCTTGGACTGCAGCAGGTACACTGCGCGCCACACCATGTTAACGTACCTCTACCATTGTCGCTGCAAAACTACGGACACGGTACGCGAGCTGGCGGCCCTGGCCCAGGTATAGATTGTAGGCAAATTTAATTATAAAGCTAAACAGTGACGAGTCTGTTCCTGTATAGATCACCGAATATGGTCAATTTCTATAGACACTTTCATGCTTCACAAGGATTACGAGATGAATACAATTTGTTATCATTATGTAATTTGGAGCATGCTCCAGGCTCTGAACAACTGAGGCAGCAGTGCGGCGGCAAGAGGCGGCAGCCGCGCCCCGCGCCGGCCACGTACCAGTGGTGAGGTCGTGGCCGATGTCGTCCACGGAGACGATTTGCTCCTTCTCCTTGATCCAGTTCTCTTCGTCCGCCATGTCCCAGTAGAACTGCCACAGCTTGCGGCTGTCTTCCAAGCGCTTTCTGCGAGATACAAGTTCATTTATATTGATTTTACCTTAACGCAACGGCAGATAAATGAGCCAGTGGAAGTGATCACCGTCGCATGAGGACATTTGCAATACTCAAGAAACGGCACATGTTTTGCCAGCTATGAGCGAAAGCTATTTTGGCCCTCTTATAACTGTTCCACATCACATGGGCCGGCCGACCTGCGCTCCACGGCCAGATGCACGAGCTCGGCGTAGGCGTTCTCCAGCTGCTGGATGCGCTCCACGGTGATGGCGGGGTCGCAGGGCCGGTAGCCGTCCTCCTCCACCTCCAGGAACCGCTGCGACTGCCCCACCACCACCTGCGCCCGGACAGCCACGCATCAGCCCGCGTCCGATATTCGCTGACCATTGTATGTTTCCATGCTTATACATATATATAACCTCAACAAAAATCAGTAGCTTTAGAACATAATAATATAAAAGGAAATATCACCACATGACATATGTCCTATCATCTCAAATTCAACTGCAGTGACATCAGTTCACTATAACGATGTAGCACTGGACCTTGACGCGTTCGCCGAGCACGTTGATGTCGGCCTCCACGAGCGCGTGCTTCTGCAGCAGGTCCTCCACCCCCATGAGGTGCTTGCCGTAGTCGTCCGTCAGCAGGCGCAGCTTGATCTCCTCCATCGAGTCCAGGATGTACAGCATCTCCTGTTCATTGCCAACATATTTCAATGGCAAACTACTGTAATACGAACCTGATCCCGGGCTTGCTCTACTGTGGCTTCTACACGCATGTTCAAGTAGCGTGACATGAGCCCACTGCCGGGTTCTCGCGGCGAGACTACGTTCCGAGCGAGGCTTACTCACTGACACGTGGCGTATTTGTATTTATTAATTGTACATAATGATTGTTATAAAACCCGCTTAATAGTATTAAAGTGACGTTATGAGTATTTGCATTTAGAGTAGCAACAAGGGAAGCCATGTGACCGACTACGCGCGCACCTGGAAGTTCTGCTGCAGCTGCAGCGACAGCTCGAGGCGCGCGCGGCGGGCGCGCAGCAGCTCCAGCAGGTAGGCCCACAGGCGCAGCACGTTGTCGCGCCGCGCGCACACGCGCTCCACGTCGTGGTACCTGCGGGCCGCTCGCTCGTCATGCGTCCGCCACCGTGGCCTACCCGGGCCGCGGCCGGCGAGCGGACGGACGCACCTCTCGGCCTGCAGCTCGGAGCAGACGGCCACGACGGCCTGCACGCGCTCCTCGTACGCGAAGATGTCGGTCTCGATGGCCTCGTGCTTCTTGGCGGCCGCCTCCACCGCGGCCAGGTCGAAGCCGAAGTTGTCCTGGCTCACCAGCCGCTGGTTCTCCGACAGCCACGTCTCTCGCATCTGAGCTTTCCGGTTGAATCTGGAAATTGCGGATGGAAAATGTAAATACAAATCATAAATAATTTTCAGAGAGCGCCGTACGGAAAAATGAGTGCAATGTAAAAGTCGAATTTAATACAATTAATATATGTATTGTGAAACATTGCCAATACAATGTAAGTAATATACACAAGTATTTGACTATGTATTCATGCACTAGTGGTGAAGTGGCACCTGGCGGCCAGCTGCTCCAGCTTCTCCTGGCGGATGAGCTCCTCGCGCAGCGCCAGCTCGCGCTCGTGCTCGGCCTTGTCGAGGCGCTCCCAGGCGCGGTTGATGTCGTGGATGAGGCGGCCGTCGCGCGGCACGTAGGGCCGCTGGTTGGCAGCGCGCATGCGCGACTGCAGCGTGAACAGCACCACCTCCAGGTTGCCCTTCTCCACGAACCTGCGGTGCGCCACTCATGTACGCTCCGCGGAGCGAATGCATCACATTTCTTTGTATGCCAAATATTTTATTTGGCATTTCGAAACTATAGAAAGTAACAAATATTCAATGTGTACCAAAGCAACATTATTTTGTTACGTTAAAATTATTATTCGTCAAATTGAAACATTTACATAAAATATAAAACTCCCTTACACATTTATAATACACTTCCCCTTAGAACAATAAAAATCATTAAAACATTGAGCGATCCACACCGACTCGACTGATCAGTACGAGAGTAGCGTGGCGGGGCACTGACTTGGGCGGCTTCTCCACGGTGCGGTAGTTGGCGAACTGCACGAGCTGCTGGCGCACGCCCTCCAGCGAGTTGGCGAACGTGCGGTCGCCCAGCGCCTCGATGGTGCGCTCGATCCACTGCAGCAGCTCGCTGCCGGCGGCCACTCGTCAGTCGCGCTCAGTGCGCGGCCGCCCGGCCACCACTGAACGTTACTAGGACCTCGTTGTCAAGCGTAACTCAATAGTCAACGTTACAACGCTACTACGTTATAATACTTTGGATGATAGGCAAACAGATGGCAAACTACGTTGACACATCAAGTTGACGATATTAGTAGTGCTATAGTGGCGATCAAGCCGCGTGCTCGCGGACACGGTGTCTCGTTACTCGACGGCCGCGAGCCGCGCGCCCGAGCCGCGCGTCCGAGCCGCACGCGCGCGGCGCCACCGTCGCACGCGCCGGCGGTTATGTCATCGAGCTTACATCATGTCAACGAACAATCGTACAAGGTTCACCTAATAAGGTTCTATAATTAAAACTACTTAACTGAACAATTTGACCATACATAGCAGATCACAAGTGGTGTTGTGGCGCCAGGGACCAACGCAACTCGTCCATGTTACCGCACGCACGTAGCGGCCTGTGGCGGCCACTACGAGTGCCGCCGCGTACCTGGTGAGCGCCTCGTACTCGTGCATCATGCGCTCGTTCTCCATGGCGATGCCCACCACCTTGCCGATGCGCTTGCCCTGCACCGTCTCCTGCTTCAGCTTGCTGAAGTAGTGGTAGTACGTCACCACGTACGTGATGATGGACTTCTCGTCGGGGTGCTCCACGGCGATGTCTGGGGGCAACATTGAGATATTAATTATCATTGTATATAAAATATTTTAAAAATTGCTAAGGCGTTTTTTCTCATACTCTTCAATTTCAATTATATAATTGAAAATATTTGTTTGCTACTTCCCTTACCATCAATTGATAATTTAAATATTAGTATAAAAATATAAAAATAATAATATATATAGAGTCTGCTACGCTTTCAAATTGGACGCCACTCGTTATGCAGAGTGCAAACGAATCTCACTCAAGGAGCAAAATTAAAACATACACAACATACAAAGTCATGGTACTACCTAGTTTCTTGAGAACTAAACTTGACAGTTGTTATGCTCCGACGCTAACTTGGCTAAGAAAAACTATACGTTAGGTAAGCAGGTACATATTTGAAAACATACCTACATGGATCTCTCGAAACGCTGAACAGTTAAACATCGAGGCGACAGCGGCGGCTCACCTTCGGCGTCCAGCAGCTTGGTGAGGCCGAGCTTCTCCTCGGCCACGGTGAACGCGTTGTTCAGGTTGTGTATGGGGTTGCTGCGGTGCAGCTTCTCGAAGTGCACGAGGTCGGGCCGGTGCTTGTGGATGATGGCGTTGAAGGCGAGCCCGTCGCGCCACGACGTGGTGAAGTTGCGCACGTTCACGTTGTTGTAGCCGGCCGTCTTCATCTGGCACCACAGCAGCAGCGCGTCCTTCGCCGACTTCGTCTCCTTGTTGTCCGTCTCCTCGATCGTTATGTCTTGTATCTGGAGGGGTTCGAACGTCACCGTCAGATCGACATCGCCATTATTTTTATTATAATTTAATCATCTATCCTGCCCTTATCATCCATTGCTCTTATTTTTGTTCCAATAAAAACTAAATATAATTTATGTGTTACAAAAATAAATTCAAAAGTTTTATATATTACAACTGTAGTGTAGAAAAATTGACAGCTCTATATTAGCAATGTGTCTACCGTCACAATCATTATGATGAGCATCCATGTAAATAGGCAGCGTACCTGGAAGCGCAAGATGATGGTCCAGATGAGGCCGAGGCTGAGGCGCGGGTTACCGTCCACGATGTCGTGCGAGCCCATGTTCTCCAGGTGCACGCGCTGCTCGCGCAGGAACTGCAACGCCTTGTCCACGTTCTCCAGGCAGTGGATACGCATCTTGCCCTTGGTGGGGCGCGGCTATGAATCAGTGAATATACAGATTAACTGCTAGCAGTAATGGAGAAACAATGTTGAGACCATTTTCATATGCATGTTTCAGGCCATTGCTGGACATAATCCTCCCCGTACCGTGTTTCACCCATAATCCCCACGCCGGGACAAGATCACGGTGAGGACTGGGAATTATTCAAAATAACGTGTAAACTATACATCAAAACTATATACTCTAATAAAATGACGAATAAACGTCTATAAAGTGATGCTGAATATATAAAAGAACCGTTCTACTGCAACATATTGACAGCGTCCAGCTAATATCGATCAAAGCTACTTGTTAGAAGCAAGTGTCTAGGCCGTAGTGCGCACAACTCACCAGCCTCTCTCCAGACAACACCTCGAGCAGCTTGATGAGCATCTTGCCGTCCCTCATGTCCACGTAGAGGTCGCCGATGCGGCACGACACGCGCACCAAGTGGGAGTTCACCCATTTCTGGAAAGTCTTCTTCTGTACGCTTTCTCGTTCGTCTGCCGAGGACAAGGACAGGGCGAGGTCAGGAAATTTCTGTCAACCGGTGAGTAAACAAAATTGCAACGAATGATGGAAGCTTTATGAGAACATGTGCAGAGATTTGGAAACTTTCGACGCCCATCGTAGTCGGTGACGTCAACATAATCGAAATGCCACTTTTACTGCGCGATATCAACAGAAGAGAATTACTATAGCACGACATTCAAAAGGCTACCAAGGAATTCGTTGCCAATATATGTGCACGGATGCTGAGCGCAAGGGCCGCAGGGGTATCGGGCACTGATGAATAACGTGTAAAAACAATAGGGAATGTTAACACAATAACCGCCAGTGAGGTCGACCGCGGCGCGGCGACCAGAGGGGCGCGGGGAGGCCGAGCCGCGCGCGCCCGTCCGCGCCCGCCAGCTCCATCGCAATAACTCAGCCCGGTACGGCCCCGGCTATTGGAGTCGTAAGATAATATGCGTAACATGAGATGCGGATCATATTGCTGGTCGCACGCTTTAGAGCGGAAACTTGGGTGTCGTGCAGAAGCCAACCGCGACAATCAATATATTTAAAAAAATCAATATTCAATATGATTTGAGCATACGAAACATCCATGATTCCAAAGGTAAAAACGTATGGTAACTTTTTGGCGTAATGCACCATGTACATAGCTTAGATTGCCCAGCAGCGGCCGAGCCGGGCAAAACCACAAGCGAACCGAACGAACAACAAGTACCTTTTTGCAAATTTTCCTCAACACTGGTTTGTCAGGAACGATATAAAACATTATTTACATTCAATACAAAATTTTAAATAAACAATCGTCCTTGCGACATAATAGCAACAAGAGCCGCACGAGAGAGATAATAAACACGATTAACAAACGCAATCACTTCACACAGATCACGATCAACACCAACATATTTTTCTCCCAAAAAAACAAAAGCACATCTTAGTACGTCCCGAAATGCACTTGTAACATGGTACGCACCTCTAAGCTCCGACACGACTTTGTCATAGTAAAGCTCGAGGCCGGGCACCTCGATGTCGACGCCTCTCTTGATGAGATCGTAGCACTCCGTCGACGTCATGTCACCAACGCTGGCAGACTGAGCCGCGCGCGCCGCCAAGCAACGGGAAGAATCAGAGCGACAAAATTCGAACTGCCCAGTGGACGAGGACATTCGATACGTGCGCTCCAGATATAGACAACTTTGTCACCGGTTCGATTAATTATTACATATGTATCGTCGTTAGCGTTATTATTTAACGACCGTATTATGCGAGCGGATTGCAAAAAAAAAATATTCACGAGCAATTGAGAATTTGTACCGAGGGGGCGATGTTTGTTTGTCGTTTTAAAACTTCGCGTTTCGGTTGACCGTGTCACGATATCAGGAAGAGAGTTAGTTAGCCGAGGCGAGAGTGTGCGAGTAAATATTTGACAGCTAACACATCAGTGATAACGGTACTTGCGTACTCGTACGAAAATATGTTTTCGGATTACCTAAAGTATAAATGAACATGCAACAGTTTACGACTCCTGGCGCGAGGAAAACGGAAACTGTATTGCGAAGTTATGATAACTCATGTCGAGCTAATTATACAATATATGACAATGCCAATGGGTCGAGGTTATGGTAATGAGTTTGTCAATACAGAAAAAATGTAAATAATTGTAAATACAATATTAATATTATTGCGTCGTCGTGCCCAGTGCCTTACAACTCAGGCAATATGCCCCGAGTGCCAAATATATCTCTTTCGTAAAGCACTGACCGGTTTCTGAAACATTAGGGGATTACATTTTTGGCTGTAAAAGTTCAGATTAAAACATTTTTTTTACTAGACGCAAAACAATTCACACAAGTATTACAAGAATATTTCAGATAACAATCGCACATCTTATCTGCCGCTTACATTGCTACAGCCGTATCATTGTCGAGTTTTTTTTTGTTATCTGTACAACGGTAAGCACATGAAACATTACTTAACTATGAAATAAAAACTTGCAAAACTCAAAAATGGCATTTAAACATCGCACTCGCAAAAACGACGCTATTTTGGAAGAACCTGGAGCTGCTGAAAGCTGATATCACAACCGGTACGCACGCACCAGGCCACACACCAAGTTCCTTAGCTCCGCGGGCCGGCCGGCCGACAACTCCACGGTCGATCGCACACAGACCGTGCCGCCGACGGGTACTCCGAACGTGACGCGTCTCCCGGTCAGCGTCGAGCCAGCCGGCCGGGGCGAGCGCGGCCACATACAGAGCTGCCCGGCCATCGCACGATAACAACACAATCGAGGAATGTCCAAGCTCCCGCTGAGGTGCGAAGATAACGTCGCCGCGAGCGACGAGCAGGTGCGTCACTTTGAAAATGGAATTTTGTGAGCACGCCATATTGACAGGTCGGCGATTAAGTTTCTTTGTTTTTCCTTCGTGGTGATATGTTCTGTTTTGTAGTTCGTTTGTGACGGTTAAGTTTTATAAAAACCTCACATAGATGGTAGACCCAATGGATTGCAAGTGGTTACCTCACTATGCACCTTACTATGAACGTAACCCCTACTAAAGAAGCTGCCTGTGTATCACCAATATCGTTGATTGTTAATAATGGCAGCATAATGAATTATTTTACGCATTTTGAAACGTTTATTAATTTTATTTCAATTGCGATTAAATATTTTACTTCCTTTTCAAGCCAAATCAAAACGGTCCATATTTTTCAAATGAAGCCAAAGCGACATTAAGTAATTCGAAAATCAATAGTCTGCGACCATTTCGCTGAGATCGCAACAATGGAATACATTTTCAAGCTTCGTTAAGGAAAACCAGGCAATATGGAAATAGGTAATAAAAAAGACCAAAAGCGAGTACGCGGAAGCAGTGCAGCTGAGCCGTTTTTTTGCTAAGCAACTTGAAGCTTTTATCGGCTGTGTAAACTGCATTATATAAACTGCATTTGGCTTAGAAGTGGTACTTAGGAAGACATCGAAACTCTGAGTAAGTAATTTCTGTATACGACTCGTTAAAGGCCCAAGTAATGTTGCAGTCCTGCAGATCTTCCGACTGCAGAGAACGTTTAATATTGAACGACCTACATGAACTATTGATTGAATGAACTAACAAAAACATTATTCCATATCAAGACCGAGTACGTTACGTTGCGCAATACACAAGAGAAGATAACGCCTGCAAGGAGGCTTGTGTAGCACAACCACGGTGGTCGCCGAATCGCAAGGACGACTGGGTGTGCGACGGTCAATTTTAGCTACTCTGCCCAAACCAACAGCTTCAAAACAAGAAAAAATGTATACAACTCATTAGATAGTAACAAATGAATCATCTCATGTATAAATTGGAATGGAATTTACCAAATACTAATTGCACCTACACTACTACCTATCTCCGCCTTGTAGTTTACATTTTAAACATTAAACAACCCATCCATTCCTAAATGATTGAAGACAATCAGTTAACAGCTATTAAAGTTAATTACAGCCAATACTATGATAAACATGGACGATAAAATCATGATTAACATCTCTTTACGATGGGAATAAAATACAAAACACTATGTACATGCAACACGCAGATATCAACCTGCCACTTGCGGGCTAATGCACTTGATCTCCAGTCAGCACCTACCTGTTACTACGCCACGATATGGGGGTGTGTAGCTAACTTATGCGAGTTATAGTGCTGTAGTATCAAAAATATAAGCGCGCTCACCAGCTAGCGCCTTGATGCGCGATCGTTCGAAGAGCCTGGAGGACGAGTTGCCGCCGTCGTACTCGAACTCGTCGATGATCTCCTGGCCGTGGCCGATGGACGGGTCCCAGCGGGACACCGAGATGTCGGTCGTCATCGCGGCCCACTGCTCCTCACCGCGCCACGCTCAACAGTCTGCAATGAATACGGTGGTGTTGTTAGCGCGCGCACTTGGGAATGCTATTTCGTCATTATGACTGTATGCATGTGTGTCTGAAGGTCATTATAACGCAACGTTCAATTATATCAATGTGTAAATGATAATTTTGTTAGTGGTAAAGTACGAGAAATCAATTGTAACGTATGCATATAAAGATATAGCTTTTACATCGTAGTGGTCGTCCATGAATTACGTCACACTACAACCGACGAGGAGGGGTCCACGAAGTGCGACACTGTGTGACAGAGGGTGGGAAATATCCTGAATTGTATGAGGTCACATTTCAAAATATAACATAGCTGACAATATAATATAAAAAAAATTAAGACAAATAAAAATTATATCGCAACTCCTTATAAATGCAATAATTTTCTGGGTGTAACATAGATGACGTCACACTAGTGGGAGAATCTCACAGTGTGAGTAACTGTGACGAGGACGTTCAAAAATCATGAAGACCGTGTAACGTAATTTATGGGGATGGCCCCTTTAATCTTAAAAAATAAAATTCTTTAAATGAAGATCTTTACTGAAACTGTATACTGTGTATTTTACCGTAGGTAGAAATAAACCTAACCTGTCGTGAACAATATTAACACCACGGAGACCGTAGCAACACGGTGATTGGAGTCGGCTCGTTCGGACAATCGATAACTTCCTAATGGCAAGTGAACACGTAGAGGCAGTCGTTGGGTTCATAATGACACACAGTGCGAACAAAAAAAAACTAATTATTTTTACAGACACGACACCAACAAAGCAACACTACTCCTAACTCACGCAGTCTTATCTCTTCAGTGACCACAGAGACACAGACAGTAATCAGAAAAAAACATGACAGACTCGTACTAAAAATATAACGTAACATGTAATTATGCGTAAGACATCCGAATTGTAGCACTGAAATTGTTATCGACGGTGAGATTGTTATTACAATGAAACGGTTATCGGCGCATGTTTACCTCGTGGTCTGACCCGGGCGAATTGAAAATGAACGGAGTAGTGGGTACTATGAACGTAACGAAATGTAACTTTATTTTTACAACCGGACCGTCGCATATTAAAATCAGACGAAATGAACGTATTCAAGTAGAACGTTCCTATTTTTGTTATTAATGACGTCAGAGCAGTGGATAAGATAAGATAATTGGTTCTTCGAGTCTTATCACCGCACCTATACTGATTTCTTTGCTGTCCCACAATTTTTTAAATATCTTTACATTCCAAGAAATCGTTTCCAGTGTCACTTGTATGTTTCACATGTATCGTAATTGATGGGGGAATCCGTACCCGCGACTATGAAAAGCCTAACCCGTAATCAAAACCTACATACTGAACCGTGCCTTAAATCATAAATAGCTTTTGCCACCATCTATCCCATGATGGAAAATAACCGTAAGTGGTGAAACGTTGGGGTAAACAACACTTCTCTGCCTACCTGTCTCCGAATCATAGGCGTAATGTTACCTTTTTTTAAATTGCTTTTGTATTAAAACCTCGTACAGAATTTTATTTCTGGTAAATCTTAATTACTTAAATATATATAAAGGTTATATGCCTGATGGTAAATCTTTAATTCTTTAAGATTCATTTCAAAAGCCGTAAAGGTTATCGTGTATAAAAGTTTTTTTTTCTTCTTTCTTGTATATAACAACAATAACAGATGTCATTATGAGTTTGAAGTAACAATACATTTCAAACGTTAAATTCCTTTTCCAGTGACATTTTAAAAATGGAATGCATTACGACAGTGATACCGCAGTGCGCCAACAGATGTCGCTACGGTACGCAACAACAACAGACACTATTTAAAATAATTATTATTGGATCCTAATAAAAATGCTCGTGTCGGACTAAAACTATCCATATTGGATATGCATAATCCATATTGGAAATACCTGAGGTCAGGAGTATTGAAATTTTTCTAGTATATCATACATAATTATACAGTGGCAAGCTTGCTAAGTGCTTGATAACAAACTAATTTCATAAAAATGAAAAGCGACACGCACGTTTTGAACCTTGTACAACATTGTCAATTCGTTCAGCTGTAAGAGGGCACTGACTGGTACGCTTTAAAGGATTAATTATTATCATTATCATCATTCATCATGCTGCTGCTGAATATAGCTGCTGCTGCCACTGCTGAATATAGACCTCCTCTGAGGGCTTGAGTGATAGTCTAGTAGTTTGAAATTCGACCTCTCACTCCGGGAGACCAGGTTCGAATCACTGGCGCGCGCCTCTTTAAAATGTGCGTTTTAAGTTTAAATATCACTAAATATTACGGTGAAGGAAAACATCGTGAGGAAACCTGCAGACCTTGAGTATTAAAAAAAATGGTCTCTAAGGTGTGTGAAGTCTGCCAACCCTCACTTGGCCAGCGTGGCGGACTATGGCCTCATTCTGAGAGCAGACCCATGTTCCAACAGTGGAACGACAGAAGGGTCGATGTCTGAGGGCTCGTAATGCCCACGCTGGGCATGACAGTTGAAGACCGAAAGGATCGTTCAAAGGATACTAATTATACTTCAAAGGATACTTCAAAGGATACTAATTACATATTATTGTTTACCATCATGAACTCGTTTATCATTCCACGGCTGGAAGAGAAGCCTCCACTCAGCGTGAGAAAAGTGAAGGCTATAATTTGTTTTATGGTGTAGGCAGAGGGCATCGAGTGCCAAATATTTCAAACCTCGTAGAACAAGCACGCTTCTACATTCATTCCCAATGTCCCGTCTCATTCTCATATATTGTTGCACGTTCCTCTCGCCGGCGCTGTAATCACTCGAGTAGTCGGCGTCAATTGTGCCAGGCGGTCGGGTCGCGGAGTGTCCCCGATAGCCGTGCACAAGTACGCGAACAACACGCAGCAATCAACCAGGCGCTTTAGAGGAACGTGCTTTCTCTCCCGTCATCTCACCCGGCCCACCAGTCCCTACCGCTCTCGCCATCGTCACTACCTCGCTTACGTCATCGCCAGGGTGCCTAGTTAACGTCTGCGAATAATACTTACTCGCACGCCCTACGCGTTGATTGTTCTAATTGAAGTTTCGTAATTAAGACGTATTGCGACCGCGCGGCTGTGTGAATGATTGCAGTGCATTGAAGACGTTACATATGAAGGGCTTTCATAAGAACCGATTTGAGTCGTGAGTGCTTAATACTAATTAACAAACTTAGGACTATTTGTTTATATACAACTATAGATACAATGGATTTGATCGTCACCGACCTCATGTTCTTTATCATCATTATCATCGCAATAATCGTATACTGCAGGACACCGCGAGATATCTCCACACAAATGCAACTGTGCGATATCAGCTCACTGTCACAAAGCGTCGCTTATGTCACGTCGCGTCGGCGCCGGCCACCGCAACATTTCCCAATACGCCCCATCGCGCTGGAGGAGGTCTCGGGGACTGTCAGTTGCAATGGTTCACTCGAGCTGCTCGCTTGAACTGAGCAGTCAGATCTCCTCAAATATCGCAGCTTTATATCTCCGCAGGGGTAGACAGAGAAGTGTAATAATTCCACGTTTCATCAGCAACATACATCGTCCGACTATATAACAGGAGGTGAGCAAATCGCCATCCGTGGCGCACGCCGGTACGCTGGCTACTATTGAACATTTTAAGTTAGAAAAAAGTTTAATATTTTGCAAAACTCAATAATGGAATTCACTTCATTCTTAATTAATTTCGGATTGCGAATGACATTTCTTATTACATTATGAAAATTGTGAATGTTCACATTCTCACAAAATGATTCTGTCCACGATGCGAGATAGTTAACTCATACTTAAATAATAGTATGCCGTCAGTACATTTAAACTTAACGAGACATTCATTTGCATAAAAAATATTCATTTTATTTTATTATCAAACTCTGCTTCACGTGTTAATTTTTTGTCGCCGAAAACATCAAAACGGAACCAAGACAATAGCCCAAATATCTCGTTGAGAAAATCTCAAGATACGGCATTTTTGTTGAAAAACTTTGGCTTTTTTCTTGGAAATCAAGTTTTTTTGTGTTGTGTGAACGTACAATTAAAACAACAATATTCACTTCACCAAAATGTTTCGGTCTTCTCAACTGAACATAAACTCCTTCGAAGAGACAAAACGGAAACGAAATGACACTGTTGAAAATTTAAACAAAACCACCGCAGGGAAACATTATGTCCGTGACATTAAAAAAATGTAACATCAAGCCTCTGACGCCCGAAGAGGAAGGGAGACGAGTGCAGTACACTCCCACGTTGGACCAGTTACGTTTACGACCCACTGCGGAATATGTGGCGAGCCTATAGCCACACATTGGCCACTGATAATGGTTATCGCACGAAATCATGATCAACACAAATAATGTTATATAATTTCAAAGATATCATCTCATTAATAACATAAAAAATTCTGCATAATGCAAAGGTCCATTATGATGTCACCGTTACATAAACGCCGAATGTAACAAACTGGTTTCGTGATTCATAATTCGTTTACGTTAACACCGGTCCATTAATATTTATATCTGTTGAACATCGGAGGCAGGGGCGGGCGGCGTGCGACCGATGAGTCGTCAGTCGATACACGAGATAACCAACTCTACACAAAACTAACACGGCACGAAATAAAACTGGAAACTATGAGCAAATATCGTAGCGGTTAAATGCAATAAAGATTCACTAGTATTGTCATAACGTCACGCATCGACTGTTACAGGGTGGGCGGCAGAGAGCACTAAACGCCAATCATCTCTATACTTGCAGCTATGTCGAGCTGTTCACATTTATCGTTCTCATCGTCCACGCTCCGAAGACAACAAATAATAATTAGTTTCAATGACGATCTTTAATTAATACACACTACGACCTATTGACACTACTCTTAGCGCGTTACAAGTAGTTGCCTACCGTCGTACTGATGTGTGCAGAACCTGTTCTTACTACAGTACAGAGTACAGAGTACCCAACTCATACCGCACGACACATGGCGCAAGCTACGTTCTGGCGGCGCTATTAACACGGTAACGTTTACCTATTACCTACTCATTGTACAAATATGCAAAAATGTATTATTTATTTCGCTGGTCCTTTCCTACGCCACAGAGGGCTCGGCGTGATGATGTAATCTTAACAACAATAACAAAAAAAAAAATAACATAACATTATGCCTCCATTTTCCGATGGTACGGCCAACGAAGACAAATAAACAAAGAATAGCATTAATGAAGAAATATCTAGTTCGTAGCTTACGGATTAAAAACGTTCGCAAATGACTATAACCAAGCGACGATGACAATAACACGGCGTCGAACAAAACGAATGTATCGGGTAGGCAGGAGTTCGTCGACCCGCGGCGAGCAGACGCGGCGTCGGCGCCCGCCGCGCGCGCCCCACGCCGCGCCCGCCGCCAGCGATACACCCTGGACGCAATCGCACCTGGCAATCGCGGAATTATCGTGAACATAACGCGCATTGATAAGCGGACAGAGATTATTATTAAGATTAATTATGGTGACGGTGAAATCGTTATGTT
>DWEI01001273.1:0-17237 GCA_018245875.1 Mysoria ambigua | reverse complement strand
TGCGCGCCAGAGATTTGAACCCGGTCTCCCGAAGTGAGAGGTCTAATTTCAAACCACTAGGCTATCACTGCTTTTGTCACATCACAGTAGTCACATCTGCAAAGTTTACATTGAATACATGTAATTATTAATAATGGCAGATTCTAGTAATCTTTTTAGTTAAGACTTAAAAAATAAATGTGGGCTACAAGGTTTATTTCTCGTAACAACTGACATTAGTAGTTGTTAATACTCAAATTATACATCATAGGATCGTATCGCTACAGAATAATTGACTTCTATAATATACTGCGTTATGTGTGCCGGTAATTACATGATGGGGATATAACACATCGACCAATGGACGACCAAAGACAATGAAAATTATTTTAACAGTGGTACACATGGAAGTGCCATCGAACAATACTATGGACAATGTGCGTGTCAGTTAGAAACAGCGCAGGGAGCTTCCGGGCCTTCCTGGACGCGAACGGCGTTGAGTTTCTCGAGTCATCATGAGACAGCCGTACATACTGAATCTCAAGCTGAACAGGATTATACTCCCTTCATCAGCGTAATGTATAATACTACTGCCAACTGCTTCGTTGGTCGTGTTGGTGGCAAGTACGTCCGCCGATTGGAAGGTTCCGGCTTCGAATCCCGGGTCGAACGATACGAAATTTTCTAATTTATATTTTCTAGTAATGGTTCGGAGTCTGGATATGTGCCCGATGCATGGCAATAGGCTCACCACCTATTCTATAGGGACATTAGCGTAACGGATGAAACGTGGGAGTGTTCTGGATTCCTCTGCTTACCTTACCTAATTACGTTGCGTTTTCAGCATGTATAATATTGTGTTACTATTCTTATACCATCACGCCAAGCCCTTTGAGGTATGCAGCCAGTGTTGCATCTACATTAAATCCACTTTTCACATACTTACAATGCTTTCGTTCTGACTGCTTCAACAGTTTGACTGACCCAATACTTCGTTTATCTATTTATATTATGAATACAATTCCGACATTTTAAGAAAACATTCATATATGTAGTTGAAGTAAAAGCGCAATAAATATATAGTATATTTATTGCGCTTTTACTTCCTATGAAATGTTTATTACTGTTCCTGAAGAACTGAAGCTTTATACGATCTATTAATGGCACTAAACGTCACAGATTGATCGAAGTAATAAAATTCGTTTCGGTCAAATTAATCATGAAATTTTCAAAAGCTAACATTAAACAACGTATGGAAACAGATTGTCATTTCATGTAAACCACATTGAAAAATATGTAAACAATTTGTATAAACTGCATAATTAAAATGCCGTGAACAATAATTCGGACGCGCGTGAAAATATATTCCAGTTTAAATTGAATACCGAATTTTATATGTCCACCGAGCCGAGAAATTACTCGGTCAAATGTCAAAA
Source organism: Mysoria ambigua (assembly GCA_018245875.1). Classification (NCBI taxonomy): domain Eukaryota; kingdom Metazoa; phylum Arthropoda; class Insecta; order Lepidoptera; family Hesperiidae; genus Mysoria; species Mysoria ambigua. The sequence continues at coordinate 15,822 of DWEI01001273.1, read as the reverse complement.
CATGGACTGTGCACCTATATGCGCACACATACGTGTGCATATGCGGATGCACGCGCGCACGCTGCACGCACGCATGCACGGAGCACGTCGTTCAAACCATCTGTTAAAACTTTTTTCACGCTGCCATGATTAAAAAGAGAAAAGCGTGGGGTGCGTTAATGTACCGCAGGACATAATATGTGCGTATATTTTTGTTAGTACCGCAGTGCTGCCAGTCTAGAGGCTTAGGGTTTTTTTGTTGACAGTCCTTCGCACACTAAATTAGGTGAGTTACAACGGTGACGAGAACATTAGTAGACGAACTCAATGACATAATTTAAAACGGTAAATTCAAAGCTTATATAAATCCTTCGCATGTGCTATAAAATATATTTAATAGTAGTAAGAACAATAATCATTATTATTTACTCGACCACGACTTTTACATGAAAAATTAGGGTAGACGTAGATGTTCCAGCTTTCACTTGGCACAAGATCGCGACTAAATGTACACCTGTTTTTCAGTCACACGCTACTTCTCGTGATCTAAGTCGGATAGTTTGATTTTAATGCTGAAGTGGTACGAGTAAGTGGTGGATTGGGATTTTTGTACACGTCGACTATTTAATAGGCCGGAAAAAGGTGATGTCCGCTGCAGGATTTTCGGCGCATGTTCATGAAGTGACCGTGGGCCGGAGCCGGCGTAATCTTGATTAAATAGTTAGATCATCGGCTGCGTCGGGCGCACGGACGTCGAGGACATTGGCTAATCTCGCATTTGTAAGTGGGCATTAGCGGGATGAGGAAAACAAGTAATTTACTGCCTTTTTTCGGGCCCCTATAACAAATTCGGTTAGGAGAAACGAAAAGAAAAAGATTAGAACAATTAATATTAATGACAAGTTAAAAAGTTAAAAATTTTGTGACGTAGATTAAATCCTGTGCGGGGTGGGCACAGAGCACACACTCAAACATATCTGAATACTAATATTAACAGTTTTCCTCATATATTCATCACTCACTTAATACGCTCAAGCAGGTTTTGAAGACTTTAAATAACTATAAAACATATTATTTATTAACTATTATGTTAATTTTATTTTGTGCGCACTTGAATTTGAACTCGGGGCCCCTACTTTGGGAGGCGGAATTCTAAATCATGCGCCCGGTTGCATATAGCAGTTAATTGTAAAGAGAGAATTTTATAACTTATTATATTCGTAACAAGAAAAAGATTTAGCTTGATACCATTACAAAGATTAATCAAGGTCGTAGCAAATGCAATCTTATTACAACCGCGTTACGACACAAAGTTCATTGGCGTTCTGTACCTACGATAGTTTTTATTACCTCGATACCACAAGTTTGCTTTTGAGCTTAGTGTTCTGTGGCTTGCGACATTCGCTTTGCTGAGACGTTCATTAGCGCTTAGGTACATGTATAGATGTCTCTAATATGTATATACATATAAGTTTGTTACCAGTAAATAATGCTAAAGATCTTTTAACGTTGACTAGCTTTCATTCTAGTATTCGGTGATGTTCGCTGAGTCGTGATGGAGTATTCGTTCTTTGCCTGTTTGATACTTATAGCAAAAAATCTCACCTATGTATATATTTATTTATACATTTAGTACTCCTACAACATTATGTACGTATTGTCATTTGAATATACGCAGTTCATTTCGCATTCCATTTAATACGAAACGGACTCTTTTTAGGTCTAAACCCTGTAAAATTTGTCGACATGAGATTGTGATACGAAAATTCGCACTGGCATGAAATTATAACGGTCATAAACGAATACGCGCCACGGCGGCACGGCGGCACGACCGGATCAGTTTCCCGCGACTATTGTCTCGTATTGTTATAATGCGCACATCTAGCGGTCGCATCGAGCGCAGCGCTTGAATTGTTAATAGCTTCATTTGTGAAGCAATAATCGGAGCACGCGGGAACCGATATGTGTACCAATCTATGCGCGTTATCATATTAGTTCATAGCGCTAGTGAGGCTAACATCGTTTTGTATATGTGAGCAGATAGTCGAAAATTTTCAATCAAGGTTTGTTTTGAATCACGTTCGTAAAGCCTTAATGGTGATATTGTATTATTGTATTTTCCCATATAAAATAATATAAGGAAGAAATAATGAAAAGGATTATGTTATACACACAGTATGTTTTAATAATTAATAGTAATTGCTAATGCGAATTGTGGAGTTTCGAAACTGATTTAAGTCACTATAAATGTCGTGTTTAACTCAATATTGGTAAGAGCAGGAGTCCAACGGCGATCCCATACAGTGCAATACTCGAGTGGAAACAGACCGCAAAGTATTTGTCAAACAGTGTCGTGTGCGGGCGGCCAACATGCGACTTAATGGAAATGCAAATGTATTTTCCGCTACTGGACAGAGCGACCAAGAGTGAGAGTCCTACGAAGCGTCGCGCTGACTGAATACCACTTTCATACGCTGTAAGCGTTTGAATTTGAAATTGGAATTCCGATTAGAATAATAGACGAATCGATTTCGACGACTGTACGATTGATGGCAATGATATAATATTCACAATTGAAGTACAGCGAGCGGCTCAAGATGCGGCGCGTTGAGTGAATTCATCGCGACGAACACACCAAGCGTCATTCGTGCTGTCATTTAAAATGCTACTTTCATGCACTCGAAACGTTTGATTTTGAATATGGAATTGAACCGATACCATTAAGTGTGTTTGTGTATCTTCAATGTGAACTTGGATAATAAAAATTTAATTATCTTAAAGGATTTCATTAACGTCAACATTATCAAATGTATTTCTAAACTCAAATGAATTGTCAATGGCAAACCTATATGTTAACACTATACTGTGATATGAATAATAATACAAAATGAATATATACATATATTAAAAATGACTAAATTTCATTTATGTTGTGATAACCCTAAAATTTCGTTCGAATTCGGCGATACACGATGTATTTACTAAACAAAGCCGCGTGCGGGCGACCGACACATAGCGACACTAAGCATCGTGTCTACGTGCGAGCGAAAATTTCGTTATCTGTTGGCCATTGGACCGATGAAATTCCATTCCATGAAATATACATCGAGGATATTCGTTCTATTGTTCGAAAATAAATATACATAAAAAAATATACATAAATCATTTTCTCGTATCTAACCAACGTATTGTGAGTTCGAGGAGTTCTATGACAAGATACGGAATACGGACCTGGGACCTTTAGAAATGCCAATATCATCTGTTTCAAAATACGAAACACAATCATCATTCATCTGAAAAACGCAACACAGAGTATTGACATAAAAGTAGTTAATTTGCACAAGTATATCCTGGAACCAGAATAGGGCGCGCGAAACTCTTTAAAAAATTGAGTCTGTTTCAAGGCTAATTTATTAGTCCGTGTAATAGTGAGCGGACACTTCGTGACGTCACGAGCCGAACACCCAGCTACTCATAATGCTCTCTAAGACGTGCAAAGGAAAAACAAAGTACAAAGTATGAAGTATGTGCAAAGTATAATTGGCCAGCATTGCCTTCCCACTCTGATATTGCTCCCGTATCAAGCAACCGAACTATTAAAATGTTGACCACATGAAACAATGCATTGTTTTAAACTATTCGTTCATTAATACTTATTAATAATAAGTAAAAATGAACTTGCACACAATATTTTAGTGTGTTAAGACTTCCCATATCACAGTAATAGTCCCACTCTAAGGTTACTCCATACTATAACTACATACACCAGAAAACAATAATCACAACACAATCACATGTAAATTCTAAATTCAAATATGTATTCCATCGAAAATCAAACGCGTTACACTGAAAATGATAGCTCGGAAAGTAATGTATTTAATGTGTAGAGTCTTTAATAGAATAAAGAAAAGAATGTAATGGAATTTAATAGAAAAAAAATCTCTATCCTATCTACTATCCTCTTAATCAGGGAGCATATTATCTAGAGGCACACAATGTTATCATTGAACAACAAGCTCTACAAACACGGCTAATGGCTATGCAAATGCTTTCCTCTGTTCTCTCCATTTATTGCCACTGTTCCATAAAGGCATTAACTCTAGCATAAAATAGAATTAGCTGGAAAGTCTAAATATTTCTGTATTATGCTTGTTAGCTGATATAGTCTTTTTTAAACTGAAATTACTGGCTTAGTAAGTGACATAGGACATTCGTGTCTAAACTTAGAACTTAGATTCTACTGTAGTGTACTCGTATTAGTGGGTAATCCAGATAAGTAGAGTCCTGGTAGAGCAGTACATATAGAATTACTGTTGACCTTTGTTAACCGTAGCAGGTTAACTGGTTTTTCATAAACCATTTCGACATAATTAAAACCATGTTAATACTAATTTATACATTTTGATGGTTTTTAAGACACTTTGTTAAAGAATGTCAGCATTAGGAATTAGAGGCAGTGAATTATGTCCAGCAGTGGACTGAGATATACTGATGACGATGATAACAAATGATATCTTACTAAAGTTGATTAAAATGATTCGTATTTTTTTAACAATGTGATTGTACGTTTGTTGTGACGCCTACTGCTCGTAGGAAAAGGCAGACATTTTCACCTGCTACGGTTTTAGGAGACGTTCGTCTCCTCTACATTTATCAGTCGTCGTGCGTCTACCTACGCAAGACCTTTATTACTAGTACATCTTTATTGACGACATTATTAACTTTTGTACAATAAATCAGATATCTCATTGAATTTTGTAAAAAAAAACAATTAAATATTAGACACATTTTCTCCACGTATATTACATCTTCTCTTATTATTTTATGAATAAATTAATGATTTTTAATATATTTTTTTGCCAAACTGAAACAAATGAGTTAACAACACATATATACGGTTCCAGTGTGGGGCTGTAGGCAAACTTAAGCCATATTAAGAATTTGGTTCAAATGACGAGCGCTAAGCGTGTTCAAACTACTATTGCAGATTGGTTGTTAACATAGAATTAAATTATTATCACCTTTTTATCGTTCAACTTGTGGGCACAAGTCTGCTCTTAGAGTGACAAGGGTTAAGGCCAAAGTATGCCATGCTGGCCAAATTCGGAGATCGCCTGAATCTTATTGAAAATTATGAGGCATGCATTTTCCATCACTATATTTTACCTCATCATCACCACAATTAGTATTACATATTTAAATCACAACCTTTTATAGAAAAAGGTGCGCGCTGGAATACAAACTCCGGTTAAATTTGAATCCGGTCACACGATTTAAGACAAAATAATGACTGAGTATGATACTAGACATGCTTATACGCTGCGTTGACATATGATCTCATGTGAGCTCCAGGGCATGAAGTATCGCTCGTGTTGGCTTTCAACAGTGACCTCCGATACAGTGCGCTCTTGCGCGACGTGGTGTCATATCGCGTTCATCTTACACTTGACGAGTACTGGCGTTCCAAATTCAAATTATCCCTTATTACTCTCCATTCGTTTTATTATGTTCCATTCGTCTACATAGAACTTCAATAAATGTATGTGCATTACAGGGATTTTATACACAACAATATTTAGACAAGTAATTGTTTTATTAATGTAAAGTGTACTTGTTACGGTACGTCATAAGCTTTAGACATGTGTGCTGTTGCCATGCGTCCCATTACTTTGTATAAGTGACGTCATTATGTACGTCGGTAACGAGAGGACATTTTACTTGAAATAATACAAGCTAAAACAATATTTTAAAATTTTATCACATACAGATTAAACGCAACTGAGTTAGAAAAAATATATAACATTCTTTAATTTTTTATTTCGCTGTCTGCGTCCTGCTTGAGTCGGAGTCGATCTCGGAGGGTTTTGTTTGTCTGCAATCGAGTGGAGACGTTGACTTGTATTGCGAAATGCCTTATTAAATATCTTCGACATTCGAGTCTATCGTTTAGTCTGCTATTTACTTTTTCCTTCTTACGATGAAAAGAACGACATTTCCCTTTAAGGGACACACGTAACAAGTAACAACAAGGCACTTGGAAATAATGATTGCGAGTGACGTCAGTCGCGAAACGTGTCATTTGTGCTGCAAAGCCACTGCAACGAGAACATGAGAAACAAAGCATTTAAATTGTAAAGTGTCAAATTATTATTTAATATTAATCATGATTTATATCAGGTTCATTAGTGGGTAAGCAGTGACCAACGAGTGTTAGGCAGCTTTACTGTCATATACTTGACGTATTTCTTCCACACACATCTCTCTTCATACACGCTGGTACCAAAGAATTACCGATATACACATGTGGAATGTACTATAATTTTATAAATAAATATAAGCATCTTAGGACGTCTCCACACACGGTCATCCGATCCCAAACTAAGCGTCAAAAGAGCTTGTAGTATGGTAACCAGGTGGCTGATAAACTATATGAATATATCCTTAAAAAGTTTTTTTCATCCAGACACAGAACAAATAGTAACAACAAGTAAATAACAATAAAAATAGGATTAAATAACTTTCAGGGTCAACCTCCAGCGCTAGTAATGAAACAAACTTAGTAACACGTTAAGTAATTTTTGATAACAATGACAGAAGTTATTTAGGTTTCAAAGCTTAACTGACATAACACACAAAACATATGTAGGTAAGCGAGCAGTAAGAATTTGAAACACATTTAGTACATGTTATATTCTTTTCGTGTTAGAAACTCCTTACTCGTATGAAACTGTTACTATACACGGAAATTCTTCATAAAACAACGCTATATTTTGTCTTTTCGGTACATTTACAAAGTCAACTAATAAACAAGTGTAGTGAAGCGATGTGGATGATGGACATTATGACGTCATTTCCGTTTTATGCTCATTAAGACGCGTTTTCGAATTTCGGTTTATGTGGATGTATAGAGCTGTACTGGAAGCGGCAATAAGTATATGAATTAATAAGCGTGTTAAAATTACAAATTTGTTCACTTTTGACTTTTCTGAGAATTATATAGTTTTTGAATTTTAGACTGCGTCAAACATAATGTAGGTGTAAATAAGTTTAGTACTGTTAAAAACAAAATATCAATAAATAATATTTTGTAATAACTTATAAACATTGACTAAACCTCAAAACATTCGCAGCCTGTGTTTTTTGTTATTTAGCAATAGGCTCGCGATTGCTATCCTCCTTCATGGAAAACGATCCAAAAATGTAGCACGTGAAAGTGGCTGGTCACTTTTGTCTTGATTAATTTCAGTTTGCACTAGAAAAGATTTAATGATGATTTTATGATTTAAGATTTTGAGCAATAATCTCCGAAGAGGTAGGTAGAACAATATAGTGCACTTACTCCTTTCACCAGGTACGTTTACGTCCAACCATTGAATACGAGAGGAGCGTGTTTACTTACATCTTGCAAAAGGCTAGACTCTGAGCCACTTATAAATTTCAACTAGAAAATCTAAGTTAGAAGAAAAATCATACAGTACCCGGAACTAGCACCCATGACTTGTCGATCAATAGTAGCGTTAGCCGCTACTTGACAAACAAGGCTGACAATAAAAAAAGCAAAAATGTATACTTATCTAAAGAATTTTACGTTCAGCCACAGAAACAATAATCATGTTTTGCGCATAAATATTTCTTTTGAAAGTTCAGCCCTCAGTTCAATCACCGCCACTAACTGCTGGACGAACAAATCACTCAATTTCCCTATTACCTACAAAGAGATCGAAAACAAAGAAATTCAATATCACTTTTAACTACAAAGACAGTAAAAACAACAAACCACAAAGGCTAGTATCTGGTTCAACATAGTTACACTGAAGACTCTCGAGCGACGCAAAGGGAATCCAAGCTTTTACACGACACCGTAGCGGCGCGCACAAAGCGTGTGAGGGCTTCATTCGTTAAAATGACAAGATTAAATTCATGTGTGTTTCTAACTTACATTTACTAAATTTTTCATGTGCAAAAACATTTCAAATAAAGAAGTGATGGCGTAGCAATTCAGAAACTAATTTCAGTACTAGTTCCTAAGTTCGAATCAAATCAATTATTTAAATATTGTCAAGCACGTTCCCTTAGGTACAAAAAAATTACTAAGTTGTTTAATCTTGGTTCACATTAAAACGAATTTGCGATTACCATCAGACATGACGGTGGCCAAAGCCCAGTCCATCACAGGATAATATAAAATGCCATTTCTAGCGTCCTTACATCCTTGGAACTGGCCGCACGCAACATTAGCAAGACGCATCGAAGGGGACATTAAATTCGTTTCTCGTTTTGCTACATTACCCTCGTCACCAGCGAGTATTCATCACATCTGCCCCCCTCTAGTCAATCTGCGATGATTGTCGTGTTTGCTTCACGTGGTGGAATGAAATTAGAGTACTATTTATAAAAAGAATCGCAATAAATAAATTTTGCGATGGTAGTTTGATTTTTCTGCAACAATGTGCGAATACGTGATTAAAACATGCACCGGTTTGCCTTGAGAATGTTTTTAGGGTAGATTGCAATAGGCAACTTTCGAATTTATTCTTATGAGATACATAATATGAAACTTGAAATTTTTCATTGGTCACGATTTTCCAAAAAATAAGGAATAATTTATCTACCTATGTGTTCTCTAACGAGACAGTTGAGGAAACCGTTATTAGAATTTTCGACGTTGCAGGTGCAAATGGACGACAGCGACCACTCGCGACTTTTGTCTGGTCGATTTCTAATCTCTAAAATTACTAAATATATTCTAGCACCTAATTCCCATAATTTAGTTGTAGCAACTTTTTACCCTAACCACGAAGTAATACGTTACTTGTGATTTTCTAATAATTCAGCTGTTGTTCATATCTACATACTGTATGCATCGACGAAAGTAATGTGTTGTAAAGATTGTCGCGTTAGGAATATTACCCTTACCGAGGGGGATCAAATGATATATTAACTAACAATATTATTCATTCTTGGCAGTTATATAACTTAGTATAAAATATATTAGGAATAGCTTGATGTATAATTTTAGTGCTTTGTGGAACAATAATGGGTTGGTCTTTGTATTTATTTACGCATAATTCTTTATAAAACTCAATTAAATTCCCATTTAAATGAAATATTTAAATAAACACTCCGAAATGCTTTCGGTAAACACAACCAAACAAAGGTAAACAAAGCGAAATAATCCGGCACCCCAGAAATTCCTTGTCCCACTTCCTAATCCCTTAAGAAACCCCCTCGGTAATGTCGTGTTACAGGATAATTAATATCAGGGAACACTATTTTATTTCATTACTTATGCGACAGTACAAGCCATAACTTCTCTAAGTTAGAAGTTTGCGCTAACTCCGCAAGAGTACAGCCGCGGCCATAAATATTTCGACGGTTGAAACATTTGATAATATTAATGTAATATATGTGCATAATGTAATGTATGTACACACATGTATGTGCACATTTTAATTATTGTCAAATAATTCAACTCAGGCACGCTTAAAGCTGCACGACAAGGAAAAAATACTTTTTAAATTGTTGACTTTGTCAATGTTGTCGTTTTGTAATGACCATGTCATGTACCTCTGTTTGCCCGGACTGTTTAGAAATATAAACGTCAGAACGTTTTGGAGTTGTAAGTAACAGGGACATGTCATACAACCTTTACCATCAAAACTATCTCGTTGGTCGTGTAGGCTGCAATTTATTCCAAATTTAAAGGTTAACTGCTTCGTAGGTCTAATTGTTCGTTCGGTGCTGATGGTGCGACAGTCGAGAAGTCCTGAACTCACATTCGGGATTAGAGGACAATACACTCACCAACAATTCCATAGCGAAACGTGAACGTGAACGGTACGTTATAGTAAAATATAACACTAATAAGTTAGTGATTAAGAGTTCAGTTTTCCATTTCTGGGCTCTTGGGTTCAAATACTGCTGCGTGGATCACCACAAAATCCTGTGCGTTTTAGTCTCGACTGGTGATGAAGAATTTTTCATAGAGATCGGCACACCTTACAATTGTTCATAACGATCGCTAAGTCGAGTGAGTTCTGCCAATCCGTACGCGGTTCCCAAACCAGTGTATAGTCCGTCTCATTCTGAACTTTGTCCATCGTTGGACTGTACAGTAGTCGGCGCTGACGCTGGTGACAATCAACGGCACCCAATTTCCGGTACGGCTGTACAATTTCGCACACAAGTGTACCGCTCCGTGAGGCCGCACGCACGTGAGAGCGGTGCAAAAATTAACTCCATAAATAACAAAGGGAGTTCGTCTGCGCGTTCGTCGCACGCTAATCTTCGCTTCGTTAGTTGCGAAGTGCTCCGTTGGCTTATTAGTCTAATTAACGTTTTAAACACACCATTAGCGGTAGCACGCGTCACGTCAATATTTTATATCTCGTGGTTATTTTTGGGATGGTGTGCGCTGTTGTTTGTCTTTATTAAAGAATGATTAACTGTCAGTTTGTGTATAAAATATAATATGATGTAATAATGTAAGCGCTGTGTATTTTGTACTTGATTGTAAGATTTTACAGCTATAAATTATTAAGTATGTAAATCAATCTACATAGGATACTCTGGATGGGATAATGGTCTGCGGTAGGTTACAAAAATAGAAGCTAGATGAGGTAAGGCGAAGAAAATTGTTCGCGATGGTGCTAATTAGAAAAATCCCAGCAGTGGACTCAAATAGGCTGATGATAATAATGACTGTTGAAAACTAATAAACGTAATATGAGGAGTAAAACTGTTGAGAAAAATTATTTTGAGAGTACTTTTCCTCTTGCTTATTCTTTCGTTCTAATACAATTTTACTACGTACTTCTATACAATATTATTTTTAAATTTATTATAAAAGTATTATAATTGAAGGCAGGAAATTCATCAACAAAATTGAGTCTCCGAAAACCATAAGCTCTATATAGCATGCAACAAAGCATTAATGGGTAGAAACAAAAAAAAAATTAAAATATCATCACACAAAACGTCCAGAGCGAAAGCATCTCATTGTCGCGGACTTTTCAAAGCTTAATAACGAGGTACACAAAGATGGAGACATTAAAACCTTTCTAGTAACAAAAGTATATCCGAAGAAAAACGTGCAAAAAGTCACGACAGTTTGGGGCCATTAAAAATACTAAAGGCACTTTAGCGTGTAATACGCCAGTTCTATTGATGCACAAAGTGAGGCGCGACGCACATTTTTTGTATAACCTTGATGTCAAGGACGTAGAAGGAAATAAGTGAAGGTTTTAATGCGAATACCTTTGGAAATGTATATGAGAAATTTTTAAAGGACTTTGAGTTAGATTTCTTGCAAATTTCTTTGTAAGTATCGCTTTATACTGTTTAAGGTAGTTAAATAAAATTCATTTTGTAATTAGTGAGTTACACGAAATGTATCATATTAATATTCAATCACAATTTCACTTTTTAGTATCATAGAAATGACTTCATGAATACATTCTTGTCTGTATAAACTAAATATACTTTTTATGTTTTATTCATTGAAATATGTATATTTTGTAAAACAAACAGGATGTACAAATTTTAGTCACAAATCTAATAAATATTAAACTGGTAGGTTATAAACTAAAAACATTATAACCTCGTATCAAAGTTTGGAATAATACAAAATAGACTTTGGTTCTATGGCCCTGAGCGAGCGAGCAGTGATATAAAAACGCTTGGTATTATCAAAAAGGATAAAGAAGGTATGCACCTGGTTAACTCCTTTTATCTACAATCACAAAGCGAGTTTGCCCAACACAAAGCGTATGTACTAAAATAACTCGATATTAAATAAATATCTTTGTTTTAATGAGGTTAAAGAAGCAAAATGTTTAATAATAAAACATTTCAATTAATGATAAATAATATTAGAGTCTAAGCAGAAAATCTCCCTCTTCTTATATACAAAATGCTCGTGTCATGGTTTTTGTAGTTGAACGCCTTCGAAACGGCTAGACCGATTCTCATGAAATGTTGTAAGCATATTGATAAGCATATTTTTTATACCTCTGAATATCAAGGGTTGATTATTTATCAAGGGTTGGTTGGTTGATTGAAAACATTTTGTTCATATGCTTTTATGATACAGCATTCAAATATACATAAAAACACAAATTTTTACCTTTCTATCAACAACCTTTATTTCTTAATTGCCATATTAGTAATTTCATTATTTTTATACCTGGTCGATAACTGATCAATTATCACAAGATCAGTTATTTCTGGCCAGCATCTACGGATGTAATTATAATAAACGTAAAATCATGCCTATAATCCTCGAAGAGGTAGGCAGAAGAATGCAGAATACTCTAAAAAGCTAGTAATAAGCTTGTAATAATCTCTCTCTCTCTCTCTTCATTTCATATTGATAATTTCTCTCGCTCTCTTCATTTCATATTGAAAGACTTTTAAGTTAACATTAAAATTTTATAAGTTAAAATTTTAAGTTTAGTCAGGATCTTTTGCTAAGTAACCTAGAGTAAAGTACCGTGGCAACACATAGACATCAAGACTTCCTAGGGATGCATCATTATCAATGGTTTTCATAAAAAGTGATAGAGTAAAGTTATAGGTTCATGGTCAAAATTAATAATAAGTAATTGTCAAAATTATTTTACCACTTCAAAAAATATGCATATACTCGTATTTGTAGATATCTACCAAATAGTACGAATGATTGAGTCCTTGACTTCTGGGAGACGCACTTCAAGAAGACGATGTAAGTTATTATAAGGGATCGTATATAATAAATAAGAAAAATTTATGACTAACGCAGGGCTGCCAGGGGATATTAAAAACCGGAAATTTCCCCAATCGATTCCAATAACACGATCGATCAGCATCTCAAAGGAGATGGTTGAGTTCCATCAAGTTGACTTTTTAACGAAATTAAAATGCCCTGATTCGCCGGCGTAACAAGCGGGCCGAGTGGCGGTTCAAATCATCGGTTTTCGCTCTGGGCTGATTACATTATGTAAATGATCCCCCGTGCCTGTCAACCGAATCTACGCGGATGTAAAGGTGTTGGAGGGGATTAGATTCTATTTATTAACTTAGAACATAAATATGCTAGTCAGAATATTTTTAATATATTATCACGCCGGGGCAGTAAGGCACTTACATGACGATATAAGATATAGTCACACCGGGTCCTTTGCGAGGTAGGCAGAGAGCATATTACACGCCAGTAGTATCACTTAAATTGAAATGTGGTTATGATCATGAATGTTTTTATAGTTCCAGTGTTAGAATCGGAACGTCTCTCTAAGTGAAATGGGTTCTTGTCTATAGTCCGTTATACTAGCCAAATTCAGGTTATCTGATATTTACCATACTTTGGGAACATGTGTCCGATATATCGTATAATCCAAAGCTTAAAGTAAATTTTACTTTAGATTAATTACACATACGTTTTATTGTGTGTGGCGTTTAAATTTGATGCAGAATACAAGTAAGTTTGTCGCTGAAATCGTAATTCATTATGGAATTTGCAGTTAATAGTAAAATATAACCATGAACGTACATAAGATATACTCGTACTTATCTGGAATCGTCTGTGAAATTTCGTGTGTGACTCACTTTTTATTTCAATTTAACTTGCGCGTGAGTACGTAGACACTACACTCACAGGCTCATCCAGTACAGTTCTGTACATCTTCAATACTTATTTTCCCTAAACAGATAGCGCTGCGAGACGTTTCGCCGCCCTCGTATTGCGACATTTCGAGATTAGCGTAAGAAGCGTGTTCTATTTAAGGAATTCATTTCTTTTTTGGAAAATGAAACCTTCGAGCCGAACTTACGCTTCGTTTAAACAAAGGCGAATTATTGTGTGTTCTTTGTTGATATATTTGATCTGAATGTCCCCGATAATTTAATTAGTATTTTATTTGAATGTATTCGATAGTTTATTTGGTACTTTATTTGAATGTGTTGGATAGTTTAATTGGTACTTTTAGGAAAAAATCTAATTGAAATTTTAAGAGGTATATAAAATTTGTATGGATGTTAATATTTACAACAGTGTATACACAATTTGATATTATACAGGAGTACGTTTGTATGTTTTTCTGGTCATACAATGACGACAACCGATACATACACACGCAATATGTATACACACATAAAATGTATATGTACGAGAACTAACAGGATGTTACAATAACTAATAATTTTTAATTTTTTATATTTCTGAGTGCTTCCCATGTAAGCTCGTGAGCGATGCCGAAGAAAGCGTTTAATTTCTAAATCATTTTAAAATTAAAGAAACGTTATTCAGCGCAAACTTTAATCAGCAGTTTCAATTATCGTCGTTGGACATCGGCATCATTGTGATAAGTACAAGTATTTGTTGTGACTTTCGATGTAAACAAAAGTGTATAAAGTGTGTTGGTGTATTTGTAATTGATCAAACATCTGGTTACGATAACACAAGTTCTCATAATGCTCAGTTTGGGATCAGATGTCCGTGTGTAAAGATATTATTGTTATTATTTAAAAATCCTCCCGCCCATATGAGATCTGTTGTTTAACTCATCAAAATTCGATATGATTAGTATCCGCTATGATTCGATATGATTAGTACCAGCGTTTCATCCCCGCTAAACCATCGTTACTGTAAACGCACCCGATATCCGCAGCTGCGCACGACAATCGAATAATTTCAAATATCGCGTACGTTTCTTAAACGCATCGCATTCACTCATCTTATACGAATTAGGGATTTGGTTTATTTCGATTGTTTTCTAATGTGTTGTTTGGGGTGAAATCGTATAATTCAAATATACATTTACAGTGATAAAATACACATAATCTGCATAAAGTTTTATAATAAATTGTCCTTATATTTTCGGATTAATGTTTGTTGAAAAATTATTTAATAATAATACAGGCAATTATAATTTCGAGCAGAATAGTGTATTCAGTTATAATGAAAATTAACTTGTTATTTTGATCGAGATATAGCTTAAATTTATTAAACAATTAAAAAGGTTACGGCAAGCATTCGTGTGACAAATTATAATATAAAAAGTATAGACAATTGGACTCCTGATTATGTGAGAATTAACTAAAGAACTAAGTTAATATTATTATTGAGCGTTTATTTTATATACGTCGTCAAAATATGTTACTAAGATTGGCGACGAAACAAACATTAGTTTACCAAATGTTTATATGTAGTTTATTTATATAATTATATGTATATTAAAATTTAAGCAATATATTAAGGCAATATCAGATATCTGTCGAGCCTCCAATAGTTTCGGTGACGCGTTTTATTGAAAACACTCCAGGGAACTTAATGATCAAGGAACGCGTGGAGCGGTATTAGCATTCACGATCCGTCTCACAATTATATGGAGCTTCGCGCGCTAAATGCGAGTTCGTTTAGCTGCCGAAAATGTAGAATAAGACAGTCATCGCTTTATCTTGGCCCTTCAATGTCACTAGGGTCGTGGCTGGCTGCGGCTATCAGCGGTTTGACACTAAAAGGTGAAGATCGAGCTCAGGGTGTACTATAGGAGAGGACAACTTCCCTTAACTGGCCAAAGGCGCTTCGTGTACCATACTTTTACTGTTTACCGTCATTATGGAGAGCAGTTTTTATCTTTAAACTTTTGGATATGGATCTTCTCTACGAATGAGTAAAGTTACATCATAATATTGGTGGTGGTTACATAATAAGTGTTGTGGTAGATGTTGTGGTAGAACCCTCTGTGGTACGACTCCGGCGGCACCACCGCCACACCTATTTCTGCCTTATAACAGCAGCGTTAACCGCTGCTGTGTTCCGGTTTTAAGGGTGTGGTGAGGGAGACATACTTCTTCAAGGTACAGTAG
>DWEI01001272.1:0-17238 GCA_018245875.1 Mysoria ambigua | reverse complement strand
TAACCGGTGAATCGTGGGAATGTTCTGCATTCCTCTGCCTACCTCTTCGGGGATTACAGGCGTGAAGTTACGTTTAAAGATTCTGTAAATAGAATTGAATTTTACGACCAAAATGATTTCAAATCCACATCTATCACACTGCAGTGGTCATTTGCATATCGATTTCTTTCTATTTATTCAATACTGGTCAATGAATAATTTATAGGTATATTTCAAAAACTGGAAATAACAGTAAGTTTTCTTACTAACTTGATGTAACAAAACAATAGTAACTTGATGTAATAAAACAAAATAGATAAAAACTATAAAAGAATACTGAACAGATTATTGCCTATAACTGTAATTATGATTCTTGTTAGAAATTATTTATTCATCTAGTACATTTGAAGGGCGTGGTCATTGCACAGAGGCGCCATCTATTAGACGTTTCAGTACTTTGGTTATGTCATGCTAGCGCCATCTATGATTTATGAACAATAATGCGTATGACTGTGAAGGTCAGTAGTTTTCGTTTTTTACAATATACGGCGCTGCTTTTAACATCGCCAAGATGCTTTATTTAATAAAATTTAAGGCTCTATTGAGATAAAAAAGCCTACATGCAGAGACTAAAATAAAACTACCAAGAAATTCTTAACAGGGTCACTATATAGGAAATATTGTTAGAGACATCACGAATATTGTATTATATAATTGACTAATTGAGGAACTAGAGTTGCAATAAGCAACTGACTACAAAGTGACTTGTGTAGCGATGTGCATTGACTACAAAGTCCAATATACTTGGTAGTAATACCTTTGCAATTCCAATTTCAATAATGGTGTTATTGAGATATTCCGTTTCGAAAAATCAGAATATGGCCATGAGCATCATTCATATGTCGTTTTTTTTAATAATCCATAGAAATTATTCACACGACATTTAACATAAACTGTTTGATGATTCATTCAGGCTTAATGAAACTTGGAGCTATAAATAAAATATCAGCATAATTTAAATTATTACAGGTATATTTTATTTCTAATTGAAGTCATAATTGCTTAACTTACTTAACTTTTATTACTAATGACTTTACTTTTTATTAATAATGACTATTACGTTCACATTATACAGAATTAATATACATGACAAATGTAACTCACACTTTATCGATTAAAATATGACCTTAATATATTTACTTAGAAAATCTACAGTATTACACAGTACTTTTTTCATTTTTATGACATTTACAATTGTTCTTAAGTTAAAAAAAAACAAATATATTCTTATATCTTATATGTAATATATCTTATATACATATAGTACTAATATATAAATAATGGTAAAATAAATAGTAAAAACATTATATGAACTTTATGAACTAAAATTTTGAGCTTTATAACCACAAAATTGTATTGTAAAATTATAAATAAAATACATTAATTAGTATATAATTAGTCCTTAGCATATACATATAGTACTAATATATAAATAATGGTAAAATAAATAGTAAAAACATTATATGAACTTTATGAACTAAAATTTTGAGCTTTATAACCACAAAATTGTATTGTAAAATTATAAATAAAATACATTAATTAGTATATAATTCGTCCTTAGCACTTTAAACGCCGAGCAAAACAATTACTACTCTACGCAATACTTAGATGTTCGATTACATTGATGTTATGATATACGAGACGAGTTATAAAACTGTTTTTTCAACATGACGATACTCAGCTACGACTGTACATAATAGCGTTGTGCGCGCACACGGCGTAGGGACACTCGACATTCGTACGCACGCACACACACATATACAATAGAAAAACACAGACGCGTTAGCATATATGTACATATTAATTTCGTCTTCTTGTAAGAGTATAATAATTCCTACAATAAAACTAACATTGGTTTCGTATACTCTCGACACCATGACCAAAATTAATTAAAGAAATGCAATTACGCTTATATAAATATAATATTAATAATATACATAAATATATTAGTACAATTCTTATCGAATTTCATTATCATATCTATCTACTTTATGCGGCACAAAATCGCATTTTTTCTCTTTGTATTTACATTCAGCGGAGACTTAATGAATAGTCTTAACATTTAATAATAATAAAATGTCGCAATATTTGCGATTCTACTCTAAAGCTAAAGATAATATAGGTACCTCAAATTATAATTTTGTATTATAAAAAAATCTTATTACGTAGTCTTGTAACTTTTTAAATTTAGGGTTGGTGTTGAGCAGGTAACTGTTGGATATCATGATTCATTTTTATGGATAATTTAATTTCCATTTAGCACAATTTAAATATTCGATGCTTCAATTAAAGCATAACTAAGATTTAGTTTATTCGTGAATGCATTATGACAATTCAAGAACAATTGAAGGAGCCTACTTAAGAAAGGCTGCAGGGACGGACTTCAACTCTTAGAAAAAAAGTCATAAATATTATTACTTTGATATTAACAAAGACATATTATTGACATCCAATTACCACCCATATCAGAAGGCGGTGATATAATGTATAGGAAATGATCTGCAAAAGAACACTGTCTTTGGGACAAACTATTCTCACTATAAACTAGATATAAATATGCAAAGAACTTTTAAACAATATTTATGTTACATATAAATATTAATAAAAATTCTTATTTAAATTTATTATCTATACCTAACTTTTGACAAGTGAACTCGCAGCTTTCCTCCGTTTATTTACATTGAATGGAGATTTAATATACAGGCTTAGCTGTAAGTTATACCGTAAAATACAATGTTTTTGCGTCTAATATAAACCGCAGGAATAAGCTGGGTTGTTGCCAGTTTTAATGTCGTCTTCTGTCTGTCTCAGTACAGCTCATCGAATACATTCGAGAAACGCCTGATTTAAAGGTTTTGTTATTTATGTGATTTTATTTGGCTTGTATATAACATTTAAAATCTTTATAGCATCGAAATAAACCTTAAAAAAACTAAGCACAATTCTCGCTCAATGTTTACTCGGCATTAAAAATTCCGAGCAGTGTGACTTTGGTACTTGCTAAGACTGCATATTTATAAAAAAGAGAAAAGAAAAAGAAAGAAAAAAGTGAAAAGATTACATACAATTATCCACATAACTATAGAGTTGAGCATAATTCTGTCATTATTAACTATTTGGCACACACACAAACGTGCCCATGGGTATTAAATGTGACCTCTATAAATTACAACAAAGGATATGTAAATAAAATAATATTAGACAGTAGGTTATTATACAGTAAATTTGTTTCGGGTAAAAAACGACAGCAACATGTGACGCCACATCTAGTCACAAAGCCATGAATGCATGTTTAATATAACATGATTATCAGTCATAGATTATTCTAGAAAAAATATCCCTCTAACAAACCCGTCATATTAAAATATGACGTTTTTTACCGTCCTATGAGCAATATATGATGTAGACATATCATGTCCTATACCACGTGTACGATTCAATGAATATATTTATTTAATACGTAGGTACATTATAAATAATTTTATATCATTATATTATACAATCTACTTCATTTGGCACATGAATTTATATTTTTTCTCCTTTTATTTACATTTCACGGAGACTTAATTAAGAGACTAATTAATAATTAATACTAATACGTCACAATTTTATTGTATTGATTATTTGATTATTAAAAATTTTAGTATTAAAAATCAATACATTATTATAATACAAACACACGGAATAATCTTTGGTGTTGAGTATTCTACTTTTAAAATGTACAACTGATAATGTGAGTACTACCTAACAATTGCAATATTATTTATATGAGCATCAGATACATAAAAAATTATAAGAACTCTTAATAAGGTAATAATTCATTAATACAGCAAATATATACAAAATTAAAAAATAATATTTTAAAGTTACATCTTCAGTTCGCTAAGAGTTATACTTTGAAAATAATTGAGCAATATTTTTCGTGAAAAACACCTTAATATGTAATGGTTAAACTAATGAAATAACGGTTTCAATTAATCTACTCTATGAATTAAATAAAAATGATAGTCTAGTTATTTGGGCAAAAATGTATAATAGATGTTACCTTATTAGTGAAAAGTTGGGATTTTGGAGCAATTATATGAGAGATCCATAGTTTGAACTAGATCGTGTATGAATGAAACACGATCTGTACTTTAAAAAACAATTCTGTTATAATTTAGATTTAATGTATGAATGGAACTATTACTAAACTATACTTTTTTTTTCGAAATAAAACTGAAAATCAACTGATTTAGTACGGAGTTATGATTCTATTTTAATATAAACATTAATTTCTCATTCTAGTAATAGTTGGAAAAACTTATACTTATTATACCATAAGAAATTTGAAATGCGAACGAATAAAAATCTAATAATATGACATTTAATCAATCTTAAAATTATCTTTAAAAGTCCTAGTTTATATTTAGTTTAATGAAACATATTATATTATTATTAAATCGCTAAATATTTGAGCAGACGACAGCGCTTCCAAATATATATGTATAGATTACATTTTATATACGTATATACAAAATACTTATATACTACTTAACATACCACTACTTAACCACGTGAACAAAAATAAAGAAAGATATTTACTCGACAATACATACCAATTTTCTCTTATAAATATTGTATAAAGATAAAAGATGAATATGAAAACATATATATGTATTATAAGATATTTTTATAATCGCTTATGACGGAAATTTACCAAATGTTGTAATATACATAGGTAATATTATTTGAAAATGAGTTACGATGCTTTAATATAATTGAATTTCAAATGCAAATTCCTGAAAATTGTATAATATTTTCTTTTCATTTTAATTAAAAATAATCTACTAATAAACAATCTCACTATAAGTCCTTACTAAGAATTTAAATTAGCATAAAGTTGTGCAAAAAGGTGATTTTTGCGTTATAGGAAGAATCCTATGCTATCATTTGATACATACTTTACAATGTTCTACGACTTAGATTTTGATTGGCTTTGTTACGATTGAAATTCTTACAATATCTCTTGTTTTACTATAAATATCTTATTAAAATTACACTACTTAAGCTACCGGCCCATAAATCGATACATTATAAATATTTTCTTATAATATATTATATTGCATATTTATACATATCTTGTAAGACTATATCCTACGTATTAAACAAACCATAGTTAATTCTAATATGACTAAGAAAACTGTTGTTTTCTATTATTTTAACCTTGTCTATATGTCGAATTCAAGGTTTTGAGGTTCAAGTTTGATGATCGGATCTCAAGATGGCGGGTCGGGCGGTGGCGGGGGGCCCGCGGCCGGAGTCTGCAGGAACTTAGCCGCCGCTGGAAATCCGGTGAGGTCGAAACCGGGAGGTGGGACTATGCCAGCAGCAGTTGCTGTACCCTGGAGGTACGCTACTAGTCTGTAAAGAGATTTTCATTTAGTCACAAACAATTATATTTTTTTCCTTGAAATTCATAGACAATTGTATATTTATACATTTACAATTTTTTCCGACCCTTTTAACGATCTGCGGTTGGAACACGGGCCTCCTCTCGGAGTATCACGCTGGCCAAGTGTTGGTTGACAGACAACATGGGCGTTAGAGAGCACGTAATTTTTCTCAAGATTTAATTGTATTGTTTTAACAATATATATAAAACAAAATGTGAACCAAGGTTGTAGGATAAAATCAATATTTTTATATGCCATATTACAAATTTTCATTAAATTTAATTTGTATCATGCTACAAATATGTAGCCAATTAATCGATAATAAGTTTTGTTTTACCTTCGTAGTTCTTCAAGGGCACTAGCTTGCATAAGAATGTAGTTTTTGGCCAGCAAAAGGGTAGCGATTTTGGACAATTTTCGTACGGAAGGTGAGTGCGCGTAGGGGATCACCCCTCGCAATTCGTCGAGAGCATCGTTCTAAAAAGAAAATTTCATACTCACTTATAAATGACGCTTGTAAAATTTTAACGAAACACAAAGTTCTGAGAACGGAACGTGCGTTTAAAAAATTGGAATTGGCAAACTAAATGGATAGTGGTCTCTTTATTTGTTTTTACAATCTATACAATGATTAAACATTGTGGATACACTATTTGACGGTACCTTGCATGGTTTTGTTTAACAGAGTGTTAACAAAGTTTAAGGAAAATTAACGAAGATAAAAACTTAGTTTTATCATTATCATCAACATTAGATCTTTGCCGTATCACTGTTTTACGCGGGTTTGCTCCCAGAATGAGAGGGGTTATAGGTATAGTCTGCGAGGTTAAACAGGGGTGGTTTAAGTGACTCATGATCTCGTCTAATTTGCATAAGGATAGGCAAAGACTAGTAGACTAATTGTAACTTAATATAAATGTGGTATTACGTAGCCATTCTATTGTATATATTTTTTATAAAAATCTCACCACCTATTAAATAGTGGGACGTAAATGTAACCGGTGAAACGTGTGAGTGTTCTGCATTCCTCTGCCTATCTCTTCGGGATTACAGGCGTGAAGTTACGTTTTATTTTTCATAAAAAATACAATTAGCGGAAGATATAGATATCGATCAAAAGAAAATATATCTCACCAAGTCATGCATCCGGCGTCTCTCCCTCGCGTTAATGTTCAGTCTTACACTTTTCCCTTGACGCATTTTTTGTTTAGATTTCCCATCGCCGATCGGTCTGAAAAATAAAATTATAGTTAAAGCCATTATAGAGCACGAAATGTCCATAATTTTAACGAATGATGAGTACAAATTTATCTTCAATGTTTTACTATATCATTATGTATAAATTTCCCGCTGTATTCATATAGATATTTGAAAAATTCATAAAATTTCGTAAAAAGTATATCTAGATGCTTTTCTTTACAACATTGAAAGTGTTCATTATATTTAAATTTAAACAATGTGTTTACGCTGTGTACGATTGTATTATAATACATCACAGTGAGATCTCCAATTAATTAGTAATTAGTATGTGACTTGATTCTCTTATTATTATATAATTATTATTATATAATTCTTTTAATAAATATATATCCAAATTCTGATAAATTGTATTCAAACGCTTCCATTTATAAATTGAGAAGTATATTATCGAAAAGGAATGAACCAAATTATCACAGAACGAAATATAACCGAGACTCCTACTATTATATAAAATTTAGCTGAGGTCTACAAATAATCGATGCGTACTGTGACTCTATATGTATGTAGAGTCGGTTGAATCTAGGGGTGGCCGGTGATTCGAAGTGGAACAAGTGCTCAGTCCCGAACGCCGACAATGGATCGGGTTTGTGTGGGACGCAACGAGACGGGGGTTGCACGCGAGTGTTACAAATGTATAGATGTGGCAATGCACTAAAATTATGTAATGTTGTTTTATTTGAAATATTATACGCTATTAAGTTACATTGAAAGGAAAATTGAAAAGAAATGAAAAAAAAATCTGTTATAATAGTGATCGCGAAGTATACAATTATTTGGTTTGAAAATTCAATGAATTTTCAATATAGTATAATAATATTTATGACATGTATAAAAGAATAGAATACTGTGAACATGTCCCTACAAGCTTTTAATGCTAACAAATTTATATTTCCTATATCCCTATATAGGAAATATAAATTTGAAAATATCTTTTTATAACTACGTAATCTATCCTTATATATTTATTCGTTGAATATTTTTGATTGAGACAACTCTGTCGATTTCTGAACTCTATAAGAGGCAATGATCAAGGCTCATATTCATTACAATTGAATTTCATTTTAGTGGAGCAGAGGACTGGGGGAGCTTTTGGTGTATTATGCACAGATGTTGCACTCAAGTGTATTATTTCACTAGAAAAAGCCACAGCATCATTGTTTTCCGTACAGTGCAATATGCTTTAGAAATAATTATATTTTCGTACTAAAAATGTCTTGTGTAACTGGTAGTTGATACATTTATCGATATATTTATGAATATTTCAGATTGTGTAATATTCCAAAAAATATTATTATTATTTTTATAATTCTTAATAATCGGAAGTACATTATCATAAATATTCAATATAGCTTACCTTTTTACATCTATCGTTAGCGATAGATGTAAAAATGACTTTAAAAGCTAACAAATTGATACTTGATACTTTAAAGAGTAGTTATTTGAATTGATAAATATTATACGTACAGCATCTTCTGGATGTTTCATCTTAATCTGATGGCACAAAAGCGCATGCGCGGAACGAGAATTATGAATTATTTATAGATTCTTGAAGTTTTTTTTTTAAATCAGAATAAATATTAAGTGACATCGAAAAATAACAGAACCGGAATCTTAACCGCTGTCACCGGATGAACGGACTATTGTGATTTATAGAGCAAATCGATTAATTTGCTAATTGATGGACATTTTCCAAACGTACCTTTGGGCATAGCTGGTCCCTGGTTCCGGCTGGTTCTCGTCGCTGGGATAGCAGTGCTGGGGCGGCGGAGGCTGCCCACCCTGCATGTAGAACCCGCCGAGGCCGACGGCCCCGAGCGGCGTCCGTCGGCCGGGCACCGACTGCGGCGGCGAATGGGACTCGCCCAACGGCACGCCGTCCCATGTCCTTCGCGCTTCCATTTTGCGCGATCACATCGAACCTTCGGTGACGACGATGTTCGGTGGCAGCGAACAGTGGAACGCGTGCAGGGACGTTCGGATTTGGCACGGACGTGACAGACAGTGAGCGAAGTTGGCGCGGTCCACGATCGATCGGAGCACGCAGCTGGGGCGCGCACCCCTCCGATCTCGCCCATTGTTCCGAGATGTGATTTGTTTCAGCGTTCTGGCCGATCGCCCGCGTGCGTATAACGTTGTGCGGCCATTATCGTATTTTGTCATTTCAAAATGATTATATATATATATTTTTTTTTAATTTACTATTTTTTTCACATTTGCACTCTAGGTGTTGAATGTTAAATTTATAAATAGTACCATCTGTTTGTACATATGTTATACGCTAATGATTATAAAATTTGAAATGTTATTAATACCTAAATACAGTTATGAAATTGAAAAAATCTTTTCTTTACCTTGATATCCTATATTAATGGGTAACTCACATATAGTTTTGGGTTTCAAGAGGCTTTAAAATCCATAAAAATAACTTGTAAAGATATCTGTAGGTTTTTATGCATGTAGCTCTATAATGTAATTGCACTTTTTATAATGTACGAGTAACGTTTGTAACAATATTCTATTAATCTAAGACTATTGTTGATCACGTAGTTGTAAGCGCAACACTAAATCGCGGAGTCCTGGGTTCGTTTCCTCCTGTTTCCATTTTGCTTAGATTTTTTAGGTCAATATTTTACTAGTGGCTCGGAGTCTATACTTGAACGCGTAGTGGAACATAAAAATGGACCGGGGCGTTCCGCTGGCGAGCCCGGTTTCCTCCTATTAGCGCTGAGGAAGGCCACCGACGGGATTTTAGTGCGCTAAAAGACCCCATAATCTGGTATCTCTTCCAAGTTACTGAGTACATTTTTAACCCCCCCCCCCTCCCTCCCCACCTCGTAATAAAAAAGGACGGATATGAACGTAATTGGCAACATGATAAGCCACTGATGATTTTTCGTTAGGAAAACAAATAACGTGGAGTTGTCGACATCATCTCGCTTCGGGACGGACATAACTCTATGCCGAGATAATTCACTCGGCTCTGCATCAAATGGGTTAACTGAACGCGAGATACAAACATCGGCGTACATCATGGTGCCGTCTTAAAACCGCCGTCGCATCGCAAGCAGACAGATATACTGGTCTGCAGCTGTCGTAATAATATTGGTGAATGGCACGATTGATTGGTAAATAGCATGGTTTAATGGTGAACAACACAATTTATTAATGAGTAGTTTTATACGTGAAAAATTTATATGGTTACCAATTTAATACATAAAACACAAGAAAAAAACACATGGATAAAATATGATTTCTCGCTAACTATATTATCGTAACTATATTATCTTTGAAAAACAAAATCTGTGCAATTAACTACAGTTAACCAGATTAACCAGAACAATTAACCAGAGAGCACCAGGTGCTAAATATTTTCATTGGTGCTGTCTTCTAATGCTTTTTCTATATTTTATAATTAACCGATTAATTTATAATTAATCGATCAAGCGGTCCTGGATTCAAATCCCGGGTCAGCCACTATTGGATTTTTCTAACTAGTGAATCATAATTGTGTATCTAATACACTCCTGTGTTTGCCCCTTCGAAGATTACAGGCTTGATGTTACGTATTTTCGTTATTAAAATTCTTAATCTATTTTCTTTGATGTCTTATAATCTGTAGCATTTGCCTCGCTTATAGCAATGTAATTGTAGCCAGTATACATCTTTCTTTCTTTGAATCAATCAATGTTAAATAACAGTGTTTCTCAAAACTTACAAATTGCGATAAGCATTAATTTCTTCTTGTTTATCTCACGTGGTTTATAGTCCGCTCATTGCTGCTTTAAAGTTAAATTATGATAACGATCAATATGTGAGCCACGAGTATACCATTGAATAAACTCATCCGGCACCCAATGGCGATGATTTAACGTGTAAATTGTAGGCAATCAGTTTCCTTAGTCGTTCGTGTTATACGTAATTTAACGTAACATCTCATCTGCGATCCCCGAAGAGGTGGGCAGAGGAGTGTAATATACTCCCACGTCTCACCAATTACGATTACGATTACGTCCGGGAATCGAATAGGTGAATCTATTGAACTACAGCGTTTATTAATAATTAATAGAATTTTTTGTTGGAAAAGTCGAGAAGCTTCGACCCAAGATCTCGCCATCAGCAGTCGCGCTCCTAATCACTCGTCTATCGAGGCAGTTTATATGTATAATGTAATGTATATGTTTATATGTTCGCGTTAAGTAGTATTTTGAGTGCGGTGACGTCATCAAAAAGGCACATGTTCTTACTATTATGTTTAGTAAGCAATAAATACGTATATTACTTACATATAAGACATATCGAAACACGTCAATCTGATTCCTAAGTTCAGTATGTGCTTCGTCATTTGCACGGTTGACTACATATGAATATACAGTTGTACGGACTTCGTGTGTGTATGTCCTCGCTCTGTACAAATATATATCACACGAATAAAATTCCCGGAATTCGAATCGAACTCGCGACCCTCAGCTCAATTGTCACATTTACTAAACAATGGATCGGTGGATGGTACTCGCGGAATGGTTACGTCAAATTAGAAACTGTGATGTCATATTAAATTGAACGCTCGCAATTGGTATCGAATCAAGTATCGCGAATGGAATCGCAATCGCTCGCTCCTCAGCTAATCGCTAGCTCGCGGCCAATGAGACGTGCTATTCGAAACTTAGACCGATCAAATTTGAATTGCTGATTGCGATGATTTATTATAATGTATGGATGTGGATTTCCTCTAATATCAACCGATCGGAAAACCTCAAATGTATTTATCTACTTCACTTAAAAATTTACGAGACATTATTATTGTTATGGCTATCGTTATGTTTTTCAGTTTTGTCCGAATATAAAGTCATAAGGAAAATCCGTAAACATTCACTGCATCAGTGTTCCTACGGGATTTGTAAGTAATTGTGAAAACTTGAAATTTTATGTTCTATTAAACACGATACATTTTTAAGAAGTTGGCCGGGGTTCATATATTTTTAAGCGGTTTTATTACAAGTATTAATTAAGTTTATAGTTGTTATTTTTCGACAATAATCGGCAAAATGTATCGTAATACTTCGGACAATCTTTTATCATTTTCTATATATGTATATACAGTTTGATACCGGCCTGTGTGGATGAAGAGAGTGCTGAGTGTAGCATTAGCTCAATAGAGATGTTACGAGAGATATTTGATACTCCCTGCTTTACAATTACAAAATTTATATATAGAACAGCTATTCCTAAATTAGTCTGTAAGACTTACATGTTGTGGCAATAATTCACTTGTTGTTTAGAATATGTGAAAGTCTAAAGTATAAAAGTCTTAAGGATAAAGTTTAACTGTTTTTAATGAAAATTAATTTAAATGAAAAAATAATGAAGAAAAACTGTACGATTGAACGTATTAAGCGGTAAGTTAATAAAATATCATTTTTACAGTAAGTAAAATGTTATTTTTTTGGGACTTTTTAGTAGTGTATAAAAGGTGTGATTAAAGCAGTGGAGAAAAAACCGAAACATCATTAATAGGAAACATTTATTTATTCATATATTTTTTAAACTTAATCTTAAGTGATTTAAAAATATTATACATCTTAATACAATCAGTTCATATAGCATACAAGGTCATCCGAATATATCTAACTACTAACAATATATACAATCAATAATATGATCCAATTTCGCATCCAATGATGCTTGAAAATTAAATTTGGAGTTGTAAGGTCCATTTACTTCAATTATCTAATTTATTTAAAATAAAATAAATTTAAATAACTTCGCGCAGATAACAATAATTTTCACGCTTACAAGGTTGTCTGACTTTCTCCGTGGCCACAAGCACTAGTATGTCTTTTCACAGCCTATATCCTAATGACTAGAAGGTGACTATGATTTCTTCAATAAAAAAATAATTACATCTCGTCCATACTAAATATAGGTGCGCCAGCGTCTTGCGAAACGAACTATTATAAGACAACATTTAAGTGAGAGAAGTTCTAGATATTTTAATGTATGTTCTTGTATTAAAACTCAAGATACAATATATTATCTACATACATATTACTGATAAGATACATCAGGATCAAAATCTACAATCCATGTTCGCGCTATGATGGAATGCAAGCGTTAAGTAAAAAGAAATTGTGATAATGTGATCTCGTTAAATATATTTAAAATTGTACATTATTATGTTCGTATTTATACTTAAATTACTAATACTTATTTTAATAATACTGTGTAAAATTACAAAAGTTATGGTATAAAGAGCGAGTTATGGTTAGGCCGATTATATGCGTAATTATTATGAAGGTTTTGATTTAATGGTGACGTAATCATTTAAATAACTTTCTTTTGTATTTAACGTGATTATTTTCTTTGTAAATATAGATTTAAATTTTCAACTATAAGAGATACATTTTTATAAACACTTCAAATAATTTCAACATTTCATTGTCTACATGTGTATGTATTAATAGGGATTTTTTGCATATTAAAGACATATTACTTATATATTTTAACAGCGATATATTTTAACAACGACATATAATACACAATCAGAAAAATTTAATATTATGGTAATGTATCATCCTATAATTATAACACTTATATAATACATTATAATTATGTAAATAACAATATTAATTATACACATAACGAGAGGTTTTTTCATATGTAAAAAATATTTAAACGTAAACGTGCCAAAATTTGTGGGAGTTTTTAACAAATAAAAAAACTGAATGTAGGTATCTCTATTAACATTGTTATTTATTAATCTTTATCAACTTTACATATATATAATGAAAAGTCTTAAAACATGTTTAAACTTTGGTATGTTTAAAGCGAATTATAGTGAATATATTTAATGACAGTTAACGGCATAATCATTAATAAAGAACGTGATGTTCTTATTTACATAGATATAAATACATATACATATATAGATATATCAAATTTCTAAACATTAAAAAATCAGAAGGGAATTAAGTATATATGTATAGGCACATGGATTATCGCACAAACTCGTATATACAATAATGATTCATAATTAAATATTTTATGTCGTATAGTTCTGCAACGATAAAGGTAGAAATAATTTTTTCTCTGATAACCATTCTGATAATTCTTACAAATATCTCAGCATATAACTACTGAGGGGACAAGCGGTATGTGTGTTAAAGCTTAAAATTGCACCGACGCTTATTTCACTACATAACTTTGGATTACTGACTAGAGTTCCACTTGATAAAGTCCCGCCCTTATCACTGGAGCGCTCCGTTCTCACATAACCGTAACATAGTCTCTTAAAGCTTTCCCACTCCTCACCGTCGCTGGCGCGCTGGCACGCGTCACATGCGGGCGGCCAGCGGCGCGCGCGCGGCCACGGGCAGGCACGCCAGCCACGCGCCGGCCGGGCATCAGCGGCGCGGCGCCGGTCAGGGCGCGGCGGCGGCCAGCGGCGCGCGCGCCGGCGCCGGCACGCGCGGGCACGCCACCATCGAGCCGCTGCGGCTCGTCTGGCTCGTGTTGCCTGCCCCGCCTGCACGCCCACATCAAAATATTGTCAAACAAATGCATTTCCAATCATGCTAATTAGATTAAGAATATTTTTGTTTTTAATTGCTTTAAATTAACATTTATTAAACCTGCTTGCATTATTCAAAAAGTACGTGTGTTCAAAAATGTTTAATAAAGTGTAACCTCTATTATCTTAAAAAATATTTAATTTATTTTCTTTCATCGACATAAGGTTTGTGACAGAACATTTAATATGTATTTTTTATCTATTGCAGATTACTCAAAAGATAAAAACAAAAAGCAATAAATAAAGCTACTAACATTTTCAAATTTTAATTTTACAATAAAAAGTTACAAGCGCACCTATAAGGGAACCGAGCATCTTGGTGACGGAGAACTTGCGCGTCCGCTGCGGCGTGCGCACTTCGGCCAGCAAGCGGTCCACGCAGCGGTACAGGTCGCCGGAGTTGTCGGCGACGCTCGCCTCGCTGAACGACGCGCCGTGCGCCGCGCTCACCGCCTGGCCCTCCTTTGTTGGCACCTGGAACCAATGAACAAACATTCACTTACGCTATTGTAATAACGGGTAGTGGATTCATTAATGATAATATTTCTTTTTTACCGCTATACCACGAAACGAATAAGCTTTTTCTAAATTCATTGCTGTCTTCATACACGTGTGCAAATTATAAATAACAAGTTAAAATAACTGATGAATCATGGAATTGGAGTAAGCTCCTCTGGATAACTCTTCGAGGGTAAATAAACATTACTATAAATTATCATGTATGCCATCCAATTGAACTAATCTGATAACTAAAGCTTACATATTTGCGTATAAAGCAATGAAGGTATAAGAAATACTTTTGGTTTAAATTTTCGGAACTTGGCATTCCCTGCCCGCCGAGTAAGGTTTCTAGTATGACAATATATTCACAACAATCATTTGTAATCATGTACTGCTTTGTTGAGACATAATGAAGTCGAAAATACTTTAATCGGTATATTAAATTAGTAAAGTTTTCAAAAAGAAATAAAACAGTTTCCCCTTGAGGAGCAGACGTCTTACTGAAATATTTGAAGCGGATGTCCTTTAGATATAATTACACTATATTTAGCGTGAATGTATTAACCAACCTTACTGAATTTTATGAACCGTGTCAAAGTGAAACGTAAAATTTAACTTTGCCTTTTTCATTGCCGCTGAAATTTAACTTCATGGTATCGTTTCTTAAATTTCTCAATTATCAATACGTATGAATCATAGCAGGTTTAATATTTAAAAAAAAATTGAAAAAAAAACCACTATTTTTACTGAATCTAAATATTGAACCGTATGTATGAACCGTGTTTTTATTTGTCTTATATATGAGACATAGCATTGTTACTATCGACGAGGTAGTAAAAAGCAATGTTTAATATTCATGTACCTGCATAGGTTCTAAAGGAACTGAACACCATTGTGTTCTGAAAGGAGGCTCTTCAGCTCAAAAGAGTCATTCACGTTCCGCCTTGCACGTGAGTTTGAAAAGATACTATACTTCGCTACACCATTGTCTTCGAGATGGCAACGGAACATACTGTGTCATATATAAAGATAGTACACGTCACTGTTTACAAGGCACAAACGCAACGAAAGTTTTTGTGTTACTTTCACGCGACACGGTTAAATTGTACGCTTATCGGCATAGTGTAACATCATGTCTATATTTCCCTAAAGGGACAAGCAGAAGCACTCGTTTCCCTCGGACTACCACTTTTCATCGGTTATGTAGAATATAATAAAACCCTCAATTGATAATAATAATAACAATAAATAAAGGCGTATTAAAAAATCAATAAATTATTCCAATAGCTTTGTTATAGATTTTGTATTATGAGAAACGATATCTCTTTTATCTTAATCGCACTACAATTAGCGTTCGATCGCAAGATACTCCCCTCGCGCGGATAAATTATTCCAGAACATTCGGCTGTTGAGGTATAGAGGACGGTTAGTTTCAAAACATTTCAGCCTTGTTTGTTTGAACACTAATGTTTAAGTATAGCCGGTGTCCCTGAAACATATCTACATAAGTATCTACATATCTACGCTACGTACTCAAAGAATGTGTAATCGATTAGAACAAATGGATCTCAACGGAGCACAGACTGATGATAGCGAGCGAAGCGGTAATGCATTCCGATTGTAAGGTAAATAATGGACAAAATTAAAACTAGTTCAATATTCTACGAACGAATAATAAACTGTTCTGTTCGGTGAATATCGTGAAAATGATTGAGATTCTCTGATGATTCCCATTTGTTGCACATAGTTTTAGTAAGTCTTACATTATTGCCCAGTGTTTCCTTTTAAATTCACCGTCTATTCCATGATGGGAAGTATATGATATATATCACTGTGGGAGTGCGCTACCCTCCTCTGCCTACCTCTTCGCGAGAATACTTACGTTACATTACTTATGAGTTATATATTTAGAGTAAAAGAAAACGCATGTGATGACGCATGTGACTGACCTGTCGCAGGTGGTCCAAATCGGTCTTGTTTCCTAAGAGAGCTAGAGGCATGGACGACGAGGAGCTGGTTTGGCCGTGCGCCGGACTGCTGTGTGCTGGTGTCCGCTTGAGGGCAGTTAACACTTCCGTGGCGTAGTCGAAGCTACTGCGGTCCGTTACCGAGTATACCAGCAGACAGGCATCGGCCCATTGTATCTGTAACAAGATAATGGAACTTGATAAAATAAGAGAATTTTGAAAAATGTTCGTTATTATGAAGAACAACGACTTTATTGTAGTATCTTGGAAAAAAAACTATTTTATTATATTGCACCTTTTATGTTTTAAAATTGTCTTTTTAATATGCACGTTATATTAGTACGGAGATATATGTAAGTGAATTTATATGTTTTGATTAATAACTTTAAAAAAAAAAAAAACGTAACTTCACGCCTGTAATCCCCGAAGGGGTAGGCAGAGGAATGCAGAACATTCCCACGATTCACCG
>DWEI01001271.1:0-17240 GCA_018245875.1 Mysoria ambigua | reverse complement strand
AGGAATGCAGAACATTGCCACGATTCACCGGTTACGTTTACGTCCCACTATGTACTAGGTGATGAGCCTATTGCCATGCATTAGGCACATATCCAGACTCCGAACCATTACTAGAAATTCTATATTAGAAAATTTTGTAGTATTCGCCCCGGGACCTCCCGATCGGCAGTGGCATATGCAACCAACACGACCAACGAGGCAGTCAACGAAAACATTCAAATAAAATAACATTACTTTTCAACACATGTTTCATTAAGTTTTTTTTTCATAAAATTGCGCAGCAGCACGCCACTCGACACTTCGGCCAATTGGATGTTCCCCAGGGACGTCCCCAACATCGATACCGTAACCGGATATCGCCGGTGTGGCCGTGATTTACGACAGTTTATTTTTATGCGCAATTTAATTTTTCCACATATCTTATTCCTTCAAACGTATTTTTGTGTTTAGAATTCCTCCGCGGCATGTTAGCATCGCGTTTTTATATCACACCATAAATGATTTGTCATTCATGATTTGTCGCGGCTCGTCATGGATATAAGTTATATTAGAATAAGTATTTATATAATTTGCTGCTAAACTAATCGGTACACAAGCAGCCTAATAAGAAACATCAGTCCTTACTACGTAAGCAATTCTTATAATCACGCATGTCTGCGCGGATTTGTATCCTACACTCTCGAAGTAACACGCTCAAATATAAGTCACTACGGTATCATTACCATTTTAGGGCAACCTTTGCGTCAAAAGCTATATATCACACAAATAAAACCTTTATGTTTGTGTTTAGACAGAGCATAATTGTTTGTATTATTACTTCAAGGCTGTCTTAAATCAACGCGCCCACGTGATTCAACGCTGTTTATCGAACATCCAGTGAAAATCTAAAAATAACCTGTCACGGGTCAACAAGAACAAGACCGAAAGCTTGTAACAATAGCGATATCAATTTTCGTACAGTTCGGGGTCTTATGGACCGCTATTGGGAGAGATACATCACCTAACGTTGAGATAAAGATTAGTATAAGAACACGTCTGACAATTTGACATCATAACAAAAAGAAGAAAAAACGTCAACGGAAGTGCGTGCGGGTTCGAATTCGAGAACACGTTTTTGAATATCTATGAATCAACTTGAAATATTATTAAATATCAAGAAATACTCCGTCATAAAATCTACTTATCCCGAAGTTCTACATAATGCTCTCCAGGGCGTGAGATGGGTGTAGATATGGCATTTGCCAACGTGGCACGCTATGACCTAAACTTAGTTAACTTCAAAGGGGCTATTCTTGGAAAATTACAAAGGTAAAATGTTACTATTGACTTAATAGATTATTTTTGGCCGCAGCTTAGCTTAAATATACAAACAACATCAGAAATGATAACAATTAGAGTAACATGAATCCTACCTGTTTAATGAAATTGAAATCAAAAATAACTTCTTGGATTGGATTGGATTGGATAATAAATTCTTGTGTAGTAATTATTTTAATGCTTTTGACTGACTGTTTCTTCAATCGAGCGGTTGCAAGCTTGTCAACTAACCAGTGGATCATGAGGACCCGGGTTCGATTTCCGGGTCGGTGAACTATTGGACTTTTCAAAATTAGATTTTCTAAATAGAAATTTCGAGAAGTGGGTCGTAATCTGGATTTATGTCCGATGAACAACTTTGATAGTATAAAATACAATAAACCCATTCCACATCCATAAGAAAATAGTCTCATTGCGGTACAAGTATAATTTCGTGTTATAACCCGTAAACGGGTAAAGTTATTGCACAGAGCGAACGTACAAATCGCTTGTCACGGGTCTAATATATCCCGGGAGCGCTGAAAAGGTTACACACATTTGACCTACATATATAAGTTTTCCAATTTTATAAACCATGGCGCAATATTGGTATGCTCGTGTGGTTACGCTAGATCGAACGGTTGTAAGCGAAATATGACGTGAAGGCGGTGGATTGGCTTCGGATCGTGGGTTGGCTTCGTCGCAACGCCCACGACACTATTCAGCCATCGTTCAGGAGCTCATAGGCGGTAATGTTGCGCATTAAAACTTTACAATAAATATACAGGTAGTATTTGTAACTTTTGTTATTATATTTTGTGTCTAAATGTTGTTTATATAAATTACGAACTTGATAGTTTCGTTCTTCATATAAAACAATGGTCGTCAATATGTTTTCAAATATCACTGTACGCTAAGAATGAAATACAATCTCGGTCTTTTCTTGACAGGAAAAATTGACTGACGAAGACTAGCGTTTGTAGATGACAGGAAAGGAGACAGGGGAAATGACCTCGCAACGGTGAGTGGCTACGGCAACACTCAGCCCTTGTCGCGGCGAGCTGCGTCCGCTGGTTTTCAGTGGGACTGTAATTTTGTCCGATATAATATTACGCAATTACTTCCCTACCATGTTTTTACGGACCCCTTTAAAATTTCAAAAAAGGCATTGTGTATTACAGTATGTAGGTTGGAAAATTTGGGGTCTAACTAGAAGTCAATACATTCCATTACACAATATATTAATATTCCATTTCTATTCAGGTAATATAATGTAACATGACGCCTATAATTCTCAAGGAGGTAGGCAGAGGAATGTAGTACACTCCCACGTTTTACTAGTTATATCCCACCATGCAATAGAGGGTCAGCCTATTGCCGTATACATATGCAGGTCACAGGTATATAAGTAATGTATGTTTGTAAACAACAAGCTCAGGATATTAATATATATTCATAGTTTAAAATATTAAGATATATTCATAGTTTTGAAAAAAATTCCGGGAATCTGCGTGAATGCATAAAAAAAGCTTCGAATCTGGAAGAATCTAGATATTTAGAACTCTTTTTGCACCCCTTACTTACCCCGTTAAAAACGGGCGTTATGATACCGTAAGTAGAAAACTCTACATGTATAATACAAAGCCACTCCGTATCAGTACTCTGCAGCGGGCAATATTTCGTGTTCACGATTCGCTGACGTCAAAGGGGTGCAAATTGGCCGCCGCGACACATCCGCGATTCCCCGCGCGTACCTCCTCGGCAATACTAATTTCTAACAAATTGACGTTTATACAGAAGCTTTGTTCGAAGCTCTGCTTCACGTGTACTTGAATGAAAATAGAAATATTTTCATTATGAGCAAATGCTATATTCAATGACATTTCGTAAAGCGTGTGTTCTAAAAACGAAACTCTAAACAATATTTAAGTCAATATACAATAGCAAAGCTCGCGTGGGCCACGGGCTGGAAATTATTATTTTCCGAGCCGCAACCGCCATTAATTCGTCGGATGTTTCGTACACGGCGGCCAAATAGAGAACGGGGCCGTTTCGAGAGACGTCGGCCATTGTGTGCCCGGGGGCGTCACCTTCGCGAATTCTAATTAAATAACTCCATCGTCCGAGCAGCGGGCGCGCTGAACGCCGAACGTGGCGCTTCACCGTGAATTATTCAGCAAATTCGCGCAGTGTCGCAATAATTTTTCATTTCATTTATTATTCATGAATAAGTTCGCCTTGTTGCCGTCGTCTTTAATTATTTGGAGAGATGTTTGATCTATGCTGACAGTTACGGTATAAATTTTACATATTTCTTTTTGTTGGTATCATTGTCTAATGTTTCCATTTATATTGTTTGTACATTACAGTACTGGAAACTTTACATACATACATATTGTCACGCCTATTTCCATTAAGGGTAAGTAGAGAACAAGCATGTCCATCTGCTACGATCGAGGCACGTTTCTTTCGCCTCCTGTACATTCATTACCCTCGTTATGAAAGCTTTTCACAAACACACACAAAAACACGCGTGCACATGCAAACACATACACACACATACATACATTTGCCCAGGCTTTGAATCGAACCTACAACCGACACTGCAGTTAGAGACGTATCCACCGGTCACACAGACCGCCCAAATGATGTCATTTGTAGTACGCACGTGGAGCGTTTAAATAATGACGACGTTCAGTACCTAACTAATGCTAACTATCAAATGCGGAAACCGCACGCACAGTCAATACGTGTACACACATATGTATGGTTTAATAGCGAAAGTAACTGCATTGTACAAACGTGACAAATAGCAAAAATATAGATTGTCTATTTTTTTTATCATTGATATAGTCTCGCCTCCTGTTCCACAGTGGTACGTTAAGGTAGTTGTGGAAATTCAGGAGTTTAGTGCACTGCTCTGCCTACACTTTTGATTTAATATAGGCGTGACGTTATTGTTATGGATGTTATTAAACAAAACTACTAATGGGAATTACGTCACCTGGAATGCCTCTATGGGGTATTGTTCCGAAAACATCCTCAGTTTCTGTGTGATTTTTCTCATGATGATTATCTGTTTTCTATGTAATAAGTCATAACTACCATTGATTCTTTACGACCATTTAATAATTTCATAGAACATGGGTCACTCCTCAGTATGAGAGAGTTGATCTTACTTTATCTCGTTGCCCAAGTACTGTAGACCTACACGCCTTAGAGAACATTGTAAGGTGTATTTGCACGGCTCACGACGTATTCCTGCATTGGTACAGCGAGTAATAATTAATCTTAAAACGCACATTTTGTAAGTAGGTGTACACCAGGATTCAAGCCCAGGGGCCGCGGAGTGGTAGGCCGTATTCAGGCTAGATGCATGCAATCTGTATTATGGTCAGTAATTAAATCGTTTATACGTCAAATACACACAGACAGTACACAGTCATGAACAGGGTTCAACTTCTTGAGATCCACCACAAGCGTTGTTATCCCATGGGCATAGATCTTGAACTTGTGTTACTAGGTTATACCAACTAATGGTCTCATTAACAACTTGTTGCAACACTATCTATCCGATACGGACAGTCTTATTCCTACGGTCCCGATAGAGAGAAAGCACATGTGATCCCCTTCTAATTATTTGTAATACTCTTATAACACAAATTATTATTATATTTTTTGTAGAATCTTGTACGATTTCAATACACAATTTTTAACACATCTTATTAAAAGTGTCGATGTATTAAAATAACTTTCTAAATTTTCATATCATGTAATTGTGAAGTTGATTACAATATCAAGTTTAATATATATGATGATCAAATTTCAAAATGATCATACATTTAACGTTTAAACTTATCACAAGAAAATAACCAAAAAAAAATATTGCCACTAAAAAATGTTGAATCTCTGCTATATTTTGACAGTGCTAAAAGAGATGACTCGACATCGAAAATGCGAAACAGCTCGGTATATTTTATTTTCTATTCAGAGACGTTATGTAACTGAAAACGTCATGACAATATTAAGAGTTACGAAAGCCGGCGTAGCGCGCGTCACATTGCCATTTACATATTGGAATATGTAACAGAACTTGCGATATAGTCGCAATGTAATTTGTACAAAATAGTAGTTGTGATATTCACGCGAACGATCTACGTAATACGAATACAAGGTTACACAATAATAGGCCATTTGGGGATTATGTTCTAAAAGCAATGTCAATGTGAAGTGAGAGCATTCTGTACAATGATCAGTCTGAAAACTGATGATTTGTTAATTTATTTTTGTGCGCGATTGCAAATATGTCACAAATTTCGGGGTTAAATAATTTATTTAAACAAAGCTTTTTCTTGAGGGAATTTATATATTTTTTCGTTAAATACACATAATATATACGTACAAGATTACTTGTACAAACTTATATAGATAATTTTGCACTCGATTACATTATCAATACTTTTACACATCACAAAAATATATGTCCTGGTTTCAAACCCACCACCTCCAGACCAGCAGTCAGCTTATTTGCTATTGGACTAACTGGACAGGTCAGTCAATTTGTTACATCTCTATGTTAAATCTGTCCTATGTAGGTCCCACGTCACGGAACATCACAGTACAAGTTCATGAGTATGAATCGCTGTTTTACTTATTATGTTATACTACATCTGAACCAATTCATTGATATTTTTTCGAGTTTCAAATATTAAAGTAAATACAAGTATAACTCTTTCAATTCTACATACAATATTAGTAAAATGTAATAATATCTAGAGAAAATATTTGGATAACATTGCACCATTTTTTTTCTGTTAAAACAAAACATTCAATATTAACATGAATTAAGCAAATAATTGTAGGACTTCTCTCCGCGGAGTTTTCTAACCAACACTATAGAAAGTAGGTATTGCTTTTGCTTTATATTTTCCGTTAGTATTCTGAGTTAGTTCTTACTAACAGTTGTTCTCGAGTTGTATATTTGACATCCGAATTAAGTTATAAGTCGTGAATGTTTTATTTACTAAGCGAAAACCTGAAAACGGAAAACACTTTGCAAATAACGGTGTTACTAATTCCATGAGGGGACATAAACGTAACTAGTTAAACTTAGTTACGCGCTATACTCTTCCGCCTACCTCTTCGCGGATTACAGTCGTGGTGATATACATAAGTTATTAATTTATTCGGATTCTGAAACAGAGTCGAACTTTGCACTTTGTAATTTCATGACGACTCTTATCACCTATCCGTTTGATAAAATGATCGTATTTTTTTCCACCGCTCATATAAATAACTGGGAATTTAACGTCCAGCGTTGATTCCCGGGCTGAACCGAGTTAGTTACATTAACATGAAAATTAGTTCACTATGTCTAGTAATTTATTTAGTTTCCTTTAATAACACAACGAGGTAATTGAAGAAATTTAACACTTGCATTAATGCACGAACGGTACTATTATAATAAACCCGTCTAGACCCATTTAGGTCGTACCTTAGCATAAGTGAGTACGGAAAAATAAACAAAATCGCCTTACGCTCGTCCTTACCAATCGCGGCGTCGAAGCATGTAATTAATGACGCCATCTGATTTGTATACGGGGTCACTATTACCATGTAGAGTTTCTTCGCAAACGATCTCTAGTGTAGGCACGGTTTCATTTTACACTCTATTGACGGTACTTGGCATAGAAGTGACGACTTCACGTTTTTGTTTTTGTTGATGTTATGCAATATTTAATATGTTACACTTATGAACCTTAGGTTTTTGTGCATTTCTTGCTCTCTCCACCTTTCTTTCACTCTCTTTTTCTCCCTCTCTTCCCACTTCTCTCCCTTATGTATCTACGTCAGCTTCTTTTTATAGAACAAGACAGGTTAGGGAACCACTGGTTTTCAAACAGTGATTTAATGTTGTTTAGTTGTTTTAACTTTTTTTTCAAGAATATTTAAATGAGCTAACGTGTTTGAATTACAGGAAGCAAAAATTGAGACTATTCGTCTTTTTCATTTTGGGACCATTATATGAACCACCAATCTCTAGTAGGAATCTTTGTGTGATCAACAATGTCTCCTTGCATATCGATTCAGAACGTCTACTGAGTTTGTTAAACTCATCTCCCGAATAGAATAAAATGAGATTTACAAGTAAGAATAGTTCCAGTGGTGAGCTTAATGTGAATTAATTAAGTGGGTCAATTTACTTGATGGATTTTTATTATTAATTATAAATAAATAAACTTCCAACATACGTGCAGTTCATCTTCAAAGCACATATGTATTGAGAGAATATTATTATGTTAATTTGTACACAATGTTGATAATAAATCGATCATGTTCACTACGTGATTTTAATTGTCAATGACGCACGCACAGGTCAGCTCACCTGCTAGGTGAAATGTGTTCGAGTTTGGATGAACTTTTGTACCTAACTCTCACATGTCTCCCAGAGGATAGTGACAGATGTCACCCACGATGAAAAGTATAAAAAACATTAAATTGTTTCATCGTTGGCAAATGGAGCCGAATGTATTTATATATAGACGTTAAAGATTATAGTCGGCATTAGGTTATTGTTAGCGTTATCAGCTTGATGTATACGAGCAGTGCGACCTGCCTAGGAATAGCTAAATGCCCTGGTCGCTTATGAGCAGAATTATAGGTAATTCGACAGGTTGTACTCTGAGATCTTCAACCCACACGACCAGTGTGGGCCCAGTTTGGAAATTATGGGCATAACGCCTCAGGGAAGGCTCGCGTCCAGCAACGGACTTCAACGTGCTGTTCATGATTATGATGATTTAGTATGCTATGACGAATTCAATTCTACAATCGACCTACCTTGGTTAATGTTTTTCTATGATGTAATAAGCGCATCTGATATTAACGACTGTTACCTGCCTACTCCGGTCCTCTGCTGGACATGTTCAGCAGAGGACCGGAGTAGGCAGGCAGGCAGGACCCATGGCTGTCTCTGATAGCGCTACACTGTTATCGTTATCGATCTTCAGTTATTCGTACCCAACCACTGCCACCCATTCTGCGTAAATCGTCACTCCACCTAACTGCCCGGTTACTTTACATCTCTATATCGCCTGTCCTACATAGTTATACGGCGTGCTACGCCATGTTCTGCAAACACAGGACAACGCAGGATCTGGCTTCCAATACCTTCCTTAGAAAATTTTCCAGCGGGTGGTCACGCATTGCGTTGCTCAATTTCACAGACGGCTGGCGTTGTGCCCTCGCCGCGCTCCGTCAGCAACGAAGCCTAGTATTGAATAATTGATCGATTAAAATTGCAAATTGCTGTTTTAACACGTAGTTATTGCGTTTTAATTATAAATTAAGAAACATCAACGGTTCGCTGTTCGGTATGCAGTGGAGGTTTGTGTTTAGCAATTTAATAGTTGCAAATTTCGGTTATTATTCATACTGATTTATACTGTTTCCATACGATTATGTTGTATACATTGTTTCGTTTGTTTGCTTTGTGTGCAAAGACTTTAGGTGCTACTTTTGTTAGTTCGTATAGGTTTAGGAGTGTATTTTAATTGAATTCGGTTGGCTGATAAGGCTGTGAAAGTGTTTTGTTTTTTCCCCTGTTATTTGTAATGTTATTTAGGCCATCTAATAATAAATAGTTTGTAAGGAAAATAACATTTAAAAATATTTATATTAAAAATACGATTTTTAGGCACTCCACTGCCTCGTTGGTCGATTTCGTTGCTAGTGCGACTGTCGATCAGGAAGTCCTGGGTTCGACTTCCGGGTCGAACACTACAAAAATTTCTAATATAGTTTTTCTAGTAGTGGTGCGAAGTTCGGATATGTGCCCGATGCCTGGCAATAGGTTCACCACCTATTCCATAGTGAGTGAGAAACGTGGAAGTGTTCTCCATTCCTCTGCCTACCTCTTCGGGGATTACAGGTGTAAAGTTACATTGTTTTTATGATTTTTAGGAAAAAATTGTACTGTTTACCAAGTTTTTTTGAGTGAAACATTTACCAAGTTTTGTCTCGTCGGTACGTAATGTAACTAGTGAAAAGTGAGCGTGTACTACCTCTTAGGGGATTGCGTGTTTATTAGTTTGTTTGTTCCTTTATTTTATCGTTCTTTCCTATGTTTATTATACTATCTTTTTTGTATAGTATATAATGGTGCATCAGTGTTTTAATAGTAAAGTGTGTAATACAAAACAAGCTAAGAAATCAAATCGAATATAGTAGCCAATAAATATCGTTTAATTACATTCAAGTGTTATAACATCGAAATTATTTTCATTTCCGTGAAAACAAACAGACGGCTGTATATGTAGTGAGTATTTATTAGCTATAGATAAAGTGTAGGCTATTCTGTACAGCCTACTTAGTCTATGTCAATTGGCAGCAGGGAGCAAATCCTTTATTGTTTTGCTAATAATCGCTAATAGCTAATAGTTTCCTCTACGCCGGATGGAAAGCGAAGGCTGAGTCTTGATTTACGTTTAACCAATTTTAGAGGCGGACTTTTTGTTGTATTATATTGTACCTACTCAAGCTGAATATTTAATTCTGAAACATTGTAAAATAATTAACAACGGGTTTAGACATTTATCCATGATAATAAAAATGTATATGACACCTAGTAGTGCAAATGGCTGAACCACTTGACCCTGAACTGAACCTACAGCGTCATCGAATGGAATAAAGCACAGTAATGTTGAACCCAATTTTGCCGCTAAACAGCAGTAAATACATTTTTATATTATTGTCGGAACGTTCCAAATATATAATACAATAAGATTTAGTCCATTAATAGCAAGATATCAATCAGAGCTCATAGCCGTTGTTTCATTCGAAACATTAAACATCTGTCTGAGTCCACTGTTGGACATAGGCCTATGTAGAGAAGATTTTATCAGCTTTTTCTTTAACCAGCTACGCAGCTGCCTGGTGGCCAGCACGTTTACTCGCGCCTAGATTTGCTGCACCAATGGGCGATCAGCCAGTGATTTGATACAATTTTTTGTTTAAATACTCTCTTTTTCGTTTTTCTTTTCCGACCCTTTTATCGTTTCACTATTGGAACACGGGTCTCCTCTCAGGATGAGAGGATTAAGGTCATAGTATGTCCTGCAGGCCAAGGGCGGGTTGTCACATTGCACGCGCCTTAGAGACCATTTTTCCATGGACTCTAAGGTGTGCACATTGTCGCACGATGTTTTCCTTCACCGATCTCCGAATCTCCAAACGTCCATTTCATTAAGAGGTGCACGCTGGAGTTTGAATCTGAGTTCCCAGAGTTAGCGGTTGAATTTTAAACCAATAAGCTATCAATATCAAAACTTTGGGTTAGTTTCACCATTTCAATCTCGTCTTCAGCCTGTATTAAATAAATATGGTAAAAGAATCAAACAAT
Organism: Mysoria ambigua; assembly: GCA_018245875.1. Taxonomy (NCBI): domain Eukaryota; kingdom Metazoa; phylum Arthropoda; class Insecta; order Lepidoptera; family Hesperiidae; genus Mysoria; species Mysoria ambigua. Next base: position 6,544 of record DWEI01001271.1, on the reverse strand, counting down.
GTAACAGAAAGCAGGTTTGGGAATAGAAGCGAAGTGTTGACTCATACATCAAATACGTGTAAATTAACTCATAACAAAGGGAAGTATTCCACAAACCCCTGTTTACACAACGGGTCCAATTAATTGGTGCTTTCATGCTTGTACGTACCCCGTCGCGAGAGAGATTATAATTTTACCCCAATCGCACGACAAGGTTATTCAAATACAACAAATTGCATTTATCACTCAATATTAAATTACTTCTTAAATTGTGATGCAGAAAACTTTAAATTAATAAGCATGTTGAAAGCGCGTTACACAGCTGACGTGCTTATTCGTCGAGTATTGCTAAGAATTTTATTTGGACCTGGAGTGATAATGTAATAATAACATTCTTGGAACATCTCCACGTATGGCCATAGGGCACATGTGGCAGAAGGAAAAGATAGATAGCATACTAATAAACTAAATAAATACATCGATATTTTTTTACGTCGATTATACGGATAAAAACACTGAAATGCTACCATTAAATGTCATAACAGTTTGAGATAATGCTAAGGCAACTGAATCGCTGAAAGAACACTTATATACATTTTGCATTTAGAATTATAAGTCTATATAAGAATGTATTTAGAAATGTACGTAGTTCATCAGCTGTCCGTTTGCCGTACATGGGCCTTACAAAATCCATCATCAGATAACCGAGTTTGGAGTTTGCCAAGACATATAATCAATACTATCATTATTGAGATATCTTCGCTTTCGACAAACAAACATAGACTCCATCAACACCGGATCGCCTGCGCGAGCGATGCGCCAAGCGGTCGTAAACCGCGTTGGCTAATAGCGTTACTAAATATGGTTAAATTTAAACCCATCTTTCCGCAACAAAATAGGAATGTATTTAATGCTCATGCTCATATAATAATCGATGAATGTGAGCCGGACATTCGCAGGCTCGTCCGTAAATGCCTCTCTAACGCCTTTTAGGCTCTCCTCATTAGGGCGGCCATATTCTCTCGACACGTCTACCGCACCTTGTATGGAAGATAATATGTTATTGAGAAATATGTAATCTTATGAATAACGATGTTATAAACATCTAAATATATACACGTAAATTTATTCAAAATATGTAATGATATAAATTATATAAATATATGGTCGTGTTGATTGCAATTGCGACTGCCGATCAAGAGATCCCGGGTTCCATTCCCGGGCCGAACACTAAAAAATTTTCTAATTTAGATTATCTAGTTGTGGTTCAGAGTCTGGATATGTGCCCGATGCTTAGCAATAGGCTTACCACCTATTCTATAGCGGGATGTAAACGTAACTAGTGAAACATGGGATCGTTCTGCATTTCTCTGCCTGCCTCTTCGGGGATTACAGGCGTGAAGTTACGTTAAAATTAAAAAATCTAAGTATAGAGGTATGTTAAATAAAAATAACTTTATTGTTCCTTAAAATTGGTCGCGTGTAGAGCCGTGTGATGGAGCTGGACGTGCACGGAAAAAACGGTAATTGTTCAAACTGCTTAGAGGCGTTTCTACTTCCGGTAGAGCTATAGAACCATACATTAAATAATAAACAACTCACATCTATGACCATACTCTACACGGAAACTTATTAAGTGTTTGCTCATTTTTTATTTCGTGTAAATTGGTTTAAAACCACTGTAATATTGGTTACAATGTTATCGATAGACGCGTGAAGCAACACATCTTGATGTCGATGTACCGCACGTACTCGACTATGGTATCGAATTAACTGTATGGTTTGTGTCATTTCTGAGTACCAAGACCTCACCTCACTGACCTGCCTCAATGCGGCTTATAGATAAATAACACTGTTAAAATGTTCAATTTAATGACTTTGTCGTAAATAACAGTATGTAATATATACAGTACAAAGTTTATTTCTGCATTGGTATAGTTAACGTACTCTGTGATATGACATATTGGTGACTGCCGCGTTGGTCGTATTTATTGCAAGCGCGAATTCCGAGCGAGAGGACCTCGGTGTCAATCTCGAGTCGGGTAATATATGATTACTCTGCAACTTGGATTTTTCAGTAGTAGTACTAGATGTGTGTCTATCTCCTCACAAGCGTGATGTAACGTTTGTAACGTATAAATGCCAATTCATATATTACACTATCATTTTAAATCGATTAATTACTTACAGACGAGCGACGTTTTGACTCGATCTGTCTCAGAATCATCTATCGGATATAAAGCTAAACGTAATTATATTGACGTTATGAAAATATCAAATTAACGATTAATTTTCTACTCATTCCATGAATAGAAAATCCAAATCGAATCACCAATTTGTGTATTAAAAGTACAATCGTGTACGTAATGTATAAAAATAACAACGTAATAACATTAATACGTAATGTATGCTCCCGAATCGTTAAACACAGAAGTGTACTACACTCTGACGATTCTCTATTTAAAACGACAATTTGCGAGCTGTGATTTTATTCCTGTACCCAACACCAGGCACAAGAGTGCAGAGCTTAGATATACAATCATGTAGCCGACTGTACTTTAGCTAATTGAACTGTTACCTCACCCGCGCAAGTTGTGACGGCGGGACCTTTGCCACGAGCGTGTTTCACGAACGCGCGACGCCGCGCAAAGTGCTTTCACTTAATCATCGTGTACGTCAGATTTGTATGTAAATTACATAGTGTGCTATCAAGTGTAATGTACGTGTGAATTTATATTGTATATATCACCTTATGTGATGTATATTGATGTTGTTTTGATGAGTAACTTGTTATATATTTAAATATGTACGGTACATATATGTATATGTAGAAGAATCTCCGGTAAATTTGTTGGTTACCGTTTACCGTGTTATCTCGGCTGATTGAAATTATATGCACTAGTCAATTTTAATAATAACGACGAAATAAATATTTTTTTAAATCTCCGATCTAAGTAATAGCTAAAAAAAATAAAATTCTTCCTGCGTATGTATCACTGACATCCAGTAAAAATATAGTGTAAATAAGTCCTGAAGTGTAAATGTTGGGATATTTTTCAAATTTAACATCAACAGGAGGTGCATTCGATCCTATAATTTACAGTTAATATATTATAATTTATATACATCTAAGTGTATATTAATACGAAGAATTTTAAAATAATGCGCACACGAGGAACTGTGAAGACAGGGATTTTAAAAAGCGACAATATATATATTTTTTGATTTGTTCTTTATTTGAACCTTACAAAGTTGTATAGGAACTAAAAGCCGAATTTTATTACATGGGAATGTAATTTACTCCTTTACCTACCTCTTCGTGGTTCACAAGCGAGTTGTTACGTTATATGGATGTTTCACTTGCCAATTCGATTAACTCCATATTATTAAATTGTAATATCGAAGCACATAATCAGCTCCTAACTGTGCATATGCGTCAGATCAGAGATGTGTTTGCAATAACACAGTCCACATCGTATTTCTTATTATGTCATTTTGAAATAATTTTAAAATATAACATAGTAAGTACTTTACCATTTTTCTCAATTTCTTGTATTATGAAGTTATACGGTTTGACAATTGTAGCATTAATGTATCGCATGAGTTTCAAAAATAAAATAAAATACACATCTGTACAGTCTTATTAAAGCTCACAATATCATAAACAGGAGCACAGCGAAAATATTTACACATGTACAATCTCAAACATATAGATACGTGAATAAAGGTAATTTTTAAAATATATAGAATCACAGTTAAGTCTCAACTATAGCTGCATCACTGGTTCTCTTCGGGTTTCCATAACATTATAAACGTATAGTACAGGGTACGAAATGTATTAATCAAAATACGCGTACATTATATTAAACACTATCCAGTTAAATTGCAATAACTGTACAGGCACAAACAAAACGATCCATATAAATAACACATGTTTCAACCGACGTAGAGTTATTACGTTGACTCTACATAACTTTATTAGCATGTCTAATTAAGATAATGTGAGGAAACTTAATTTATACTGTAGGAAACTTGCCAATGCTAACGAACATAACATATCGTGGAGGTGTTGTGTATTAGTGTGTAGCGTTATATGTAGGCGATTGCGTAGAGTACAATGAAGTGTCAGATATGAGAAGATTGGATACGATAGAGCGATAAGAAGGTTACAATGTGTGCGAGATGACGATAGCGCCACGAGGAAAACTTTGTTGTCAATTAACTTGCAATTTTACATCATTTCGATACGTTAATAATACGAGTTGATTACGTTTTTATGAAGTTTGTTTGAACACGTTTTTGTTTAAAAACGTTTTTTGTCTCGTTACGTTATTTTCAATGTTGTATTTACAAAATGTGTCAAAAGACGCCCTTTAACATTTCATTTGAATTTGTGTTCTGTAAATTACTGTTTGTTTAGTGGCAGTGATCTAAACTCTTTTCCGTCGTATACAGACGTAATGTTGTCAATTAATATTTTTTCCTCTATAATTACCAATAAAATTCTTCTCAATAAAAGTTTTTGACTATTCCTACTATCGTCGTTAAAACTGCTTGCAGATATAGGATCATACATTCATAACAACATGGCTATTCCCAATCCAAAATAAACATTTTTTAGAAAAAAATATCCTCTAACTAAACATTTCTCGTCTCCCCTAATTTCATATAGCGTTAAAAGCAATCGGCAGCTTTCAAAGCAAGAACTAAATTAAACATTAATTGAGCCACATTTGCGCCGATTTCAATTGCAGAGAATCATTCAATTTTAATCGACCCCGAACCGACTGAATCCCATTGAACTGCACTCGTTGAACTCTCAATACATGCAACACCAAAAATTCGGGTCAAAAGTGTGACAAACGGTGAAACGAATGAATAAAAGAGACCCGACCGTTTCGTGGCACCAGTTCTGTTTCATTGTGGTGCATTGTCCGAGTGGCAAAACACCAGTCATAATGCCATGGAACTAATTCGCTGGTATAGAAACTGGGTAGTGAGGATTTTACTTGACTAGCACTGACTATGCACACTGGGAGCTACTCGCGAGCGAGCGATATAGTTTTTTCATCGCATGAACTGTATCACTTCTTGATACGATCATAGCTGGTCAGTTATCTGGTCGACATACAGAAGCCTGTTGACTGGTGCGATTTGAGTTCAGATCTATTATAAGCTACCATCAATTTTTTTTTACAAACGAAATTAGATTCCCTGGGACAAGATTAACGGTAATGTAAATTTCTTTAAATGTACCATAAAACTTATTTGTCTATGACCTTAACTTTACTGTTGTAAAAGGTCACTCGGGTTCAAAGGTGGTGTTAAAGATTCGATTATGGTAAAGGCGGGTCATTAAAAGTTATTCATTTCTTTTGAATTGTTTTATTCCTTTCAAATATCATTGAATGCAATAAAAAGAAATGAGTCAACACAACACATATAACTATACTGATAGAGTCTCCCTCTAAATTTTTAAGTTACCTCAACTTTCAGTTGGGGTCTCGTAACTTTCAATTGTAATCTATACACATGAAATCTTACCACTTAGCAGCGTCCCTTCCGAGTAACGATACACCCTACCCTCCGATACCAAGATCCCAAATCAACAGTTCGTTAATCCCTAATTGAAGGGCGTAAAAGTACATACAGAAGACAAACAAGATTGTCTACCCAATACTGGCGCGTAACTTTGTTAAAATAAGTTCATTAGTTGTACTGCTGGCCATTAACTCGATATACTTTCACTCACGAGACCGTGTATTTAATGAGAATACATTGCTATTAAATTGCAAACTATAATTGATTAATAATTTTGGACGCTTTATTTTTTTTTCATCTTTACTGTTAACCTGATAAATTACAAAGGATTTAATGCGTAATATGTATAATATCCTCTACCGGTTTACCAAGGGTGATAGTGAGAAAATGTGCTTAGTGTGAAAGGGTCAGCGGTTATATTATAAATAATATTGAATACTAACATTCCTGTATTATCTTAAAGGGGTAAGTAAGAAAGCGAAGTCGTCTCACTTTTAGCTAATATTACAAATGTCACAAAAAATTACATTAAACAAATGTACATGTTACATATGTACATGAATAGTCTAATAAATGTCAATCCGCCCAGCACAATAATTATAATACAATGGACAGAAGTACAATTATTTGTAAATGAGAGCTAAGAGCAAAATTCATCCAGTTAGATTGCAGTTGACTTCAAGTAACCTCATTTGTACCTCATTTGAAGCAATAATTAATACTTGTCACTGAAGTCAGAATCGACAGTCGAATAATGGTAACTAAAAAGTAAAGGTAAAAGTTACTACTATTCTAAATACTTAACTACTTATCTAAATAAAATAAATTATATATATTCTTCCAAGAAACATAAAAATTCTATAAATTATAACGTACTGGAATGTGGTTACATCGAGACTATGCCATAATATAGCTTTAATAGCACAAAAAAATATTTGACTAATAAATAATATTTTACAATAACCGAAGAAATATGCTGCAATAAAAACTAACACTAAAATCATGGAATAAAACGCAATCGAAC